>BMAO01006632.1:0-31848 GCA_019973975.1 Trichonephila clavata
TTTTCATTTGACTATCATGAAGGGAAATATATATTTTATATTGCATATTTCTTATTTTAATAAATGAGTTTACAATGCATATTATATTGTACAATTTCAATTTGTTTTATTTTTGCTGATAAAATTTTTATATTTCATGCTGTTTTTTATGTTAGAAATATTTTTAAAAGATGCAAAATTGATACATAATAAAATTACCAAAAATATATTCTTGACTTCTATTCTCTAACTCGGCATGCATTATCGTGGAAATTGAATTGTTTGAAGCATAACCTACTGTGGCTAAATCAGGTAGATTGGTCTGATACACGCTGTGGCCAAAAGGTTGCCGACCCCTAAGTTAGATGTACGCCTGCTGTTGGCTGTAGCTTTGAGCACGATGCAAGTGACAATACGATATGTCCCGGTTCTTCTCCAATTTTGAGGAAGAAAACCCTAGAGGTGATCAGGGTCCTCCTACCTCTCTTCTCCTTGCTCCAACCCCACGAGAGGACTATCAGATCGTCGGCTTTTAAGAGAACCCCACTGCCACACAGGCACAATAAATTTGAAAACATCCGTGTCTTCTCAGAAATTCGAACCCAGGCCCTACGGCACAGAAGTCACCTTCATTGACCATTATATTGAATGGGTGGCTATTAATGTATACACGTATAATTGATTGTTCTTTTGGTGAAACAAGTCATTTTTCAAATAAATGGTTGTAGATTCTTCAGCAATTGGCAGTAAATTAGCTTAAAAAGCACCATGTTAAATTAAATTATTTTTTTAAAAACACCGTTTTCTATTTTACTACTGATTGTACTTAAAAACATTCTAAGCAAAGGTTTTATTCAGTATGTATATAGTTATAAATATCTTTAAATCAAAATACAATTATCTTGAAAGGAAGCTGAAAGAGGTACTTACAAAGATTTATGGAGAATATTTAATGTCTAAGTGAAATTACTTTATAAAAGGTTTTTAAAAGCTGAAATTGAAAAACGAAATAAAATTATACGCTTTCTGATTTTGGAAAAAAGCCAGTTTCTCTTAAAATGTTTCCTTGTGCTTTAATGAAATCAGTTTAAATCATTCGAATTCAAGAAAACAAAAAAAAACTGTTAGCAAAGATCCAAGATATCAATAGACATTGAATTCTAAACGAGTCTCTGTGTGCATTTAAGAAAAAGAAAGAAAAATTGATTGAACACAGAGTTAATAAAGACAGAGAAAATTCCATTATTTGGAAATTTTTAGTGTTTGTGAAAAATAGCACACAACATATTTAAAAAGTAAATGTCACTATGTAAACTTCAAAAAATATTTCATGTGCTTTTCAAAGTTAAGATTTTTACCCAGTAAGGAATAAAGCGCCTTGCACAAATATGATTTATATGAAAGAATAATCATTTATCGAGCATTTAGTTTTTTCCAGGGTTATTTTTCTTGAATATGAAAATTTGGGTTTTCAATACTCAAAAAGACTACATAGTTGAAATGTTATTGCTCCAAATTTTTACATGTCCACCTACTTTTCCTTTGAATATTATTTAGAGGCCCTTTTGTTGTATGTGCTGAGTGTTTGTGATGATTTCGAACAACTGTAAAAGTGAAAACAATGCAAAATTTGAAACAATAGAGTAATTTTTTAGTTTCTATTAATATATAACCAAATAATGAAAAAAAAATTTCACGCTTTCTTGCACTTAAGTACATTGAAATTAATAATTCACTCGACCACCATTTTTACGACGGTACTAACAAAATTCTGTACCTTTAGACTTTATTACAGAATAGATATTTTTAATTGTTCCATGCATTCATAATAGTCCCTTTCTGAACAGCAATAGATGAGTAATTATATTATTTGGATATTTCGGATAAATTCAATTTTTGCATGTGAAATATTATCAGATATGATGCCTTTATCTTGCTCTAATAATGTAAGAAATGGACTTGACAAGATGTTTGGCAATTTTTGAGGACACTTCTTAGATCACGTTGTTTCCTAATCCGGATCTTGGATAGCACAAAAAATTGATACCACTCACACAATTCGACGTTTATTTTTTAAAGTAAACAAGATGTTTACCTTTCCTATAAAATTGTTTTGTTCCTAAAAAAATTTCTTTACTACATTATAAAGTCGCCCTATTTTACACTCAGTTTCTCTAATTCTGTTTTAACGATAATCATAAGCTTCAATTAACACTTTCTCACATTTTGATAATTGTAACCAATTTACAGAGAAGTAAAAAATTCTCGAAATACACTATAATTACCTATCGTTTTGATCATAAAAGCGAGCGTGAACCTATATTTATGTATCACCTCACGCATTCTTACTTTGAGATAATTGTGCTTCAGGGGCAGAACCAGTCTTTATACTTTTCAACTCTTTTTTTAATTTTCATCATAAAGGCTCTTACAACAATTTTATTTTAAAAACTTTAGAATCTTTGGTAGGCTTGAAAATATGGGGATCAATATATTTTTTTTATTTCCAATGGCCAGGGTTACAAAAGACCACTACACAAGAAGGGGGTAAGAATAAAAACATAAGCATACGAAACAAACAAAGTAAGAAATAAAAACATGGCGAGAAATGTCTATGAACCCAATAAGTCCCTAGCTTGGCAATAAAGATCGCTCAAAGAGGAGCCGTTTAGGGCTGGGCAGCGTCGAATGTGGTCAGCATCCATGTCCTCCCAAATATCACAGAACGTGCATAAAGGGGCCTGTACTACATAAACTCGATGGAGCTTGGCGACATGGGAAGATCTTTAAGATTATTCCCCCAGATCTTATTGGAATTTCTCTCTGTGTATTGAATTGAAGTGATATCTTTCATCTTTTTCTTAATGAAACACTCTGCACTGGTAAAAGGAACAACTTCCCTTGTTGCCTGTTGAATGGAAGTTCCCTTCTTTGCTAGGTGGTCCGCTAACTCATTACCAGTTACACCGCAGTTTCCAGGGATCCACTTTAAAACAATTTGCTTAGAGTACTCAGGCAGACTCTTCAGTAGTTTTTTACAGTGAAGAATGTTAGAGGAGGCAGGAGTAGAATTTGAGTTCACAGCAAAGTTACGATTTTGAATCACAGAAGACAACAGCCCTAGTAAAGCTATTCAAATGACAATGCATCTGCGCAATGTTATAGGAAGTAATATAAATATCATCTAATTTATTTTTCAATAATAAGGATTTACTAATGTGTTTCCTTATATTTAGATACGTAATGTGTTACTATTTCAGCCATGTGATGATTATTTTACCTCATTGAGAACATTTTAATGTCAATAAAGCTTATTTTGTTGTAAAAAAGAAATAAAATTACAATATTCTATATGAGGAAAATTAATCACTTCACAATTTACATAAACTATAACTACTCATATTTCTATAAAACTGTACTTATTTTTCTATTTTTAGAATGCTATGGATATATTTTGTGTATATAAAATATATATAAAAATATATTTTATTTATTCTTTCAATAACAAATCAAAACTAAACAGCATATTATACATTATCAAATCTGATTTTAATATTCAGAAAATAATTTGGAATACTATTTGAGAAAATTTATTTCTTTTACCATGGATACGTATTTAGAATCATCTGTGTGCTAGAGGAATGCGCGTTCCTTTAGAGAGTTTCGAAAAGGGATAGAATGAGCTGTTGTCTGTGAGAGTTAACCCTGAATCGATATGTCCAGGAGACAAATGAGGTACGTTCAAAATGTGCTTACATTTGCACTTCTGATGCTGATGTATAATTGTTAATGTACAGGGTTTTTTTTGTATAGTCATATATCGATAGTGTTTACATATTAGATGTTGATTAGTAAAAATAAAATTAAGCCACTAAGAAGTAATTATCATTTCTAAAGGAAAATTTATATAATGAGAATATATTTGCTAAAGTATTTTTAACTCAGTATGTAAATATAATTTACAATGAATAAATAGTATCATTTTTAAAATCACATTTGAAATTTAGAAATGTAGTTTTTGTTACATATATTTGAAAGTAATAGTAAAGTATATCAAAGTAATTTTTGAATAAATAAGAAATTTTTCACTTTATAATAAAAATTAATTAATTAATTAAATAAATTTAATCTTTTGTCACTAAATTTTAATTTGCTTTAATTCGATCTGATTAGTAAGAGTAAAATGAAAGGTAAACTGAACATCATTTTTTAAAGTTACCTTTGAAGTTAAAACTGAAATTAAAGAGCGATAACTTTTTAAAAGATAATACGATATAAAAATATAATGTTAAAGCTGTTATATTTCCATTATTGTATATTATAAAACTAATATCACATTGGGATAACACGCAGAATTTCGTGAAGTACAGAATATTTTGATCGCCTTCTAGATTTTGTATATAAAGTAACAAAAATGATTTTGTGTAAAAAATTTAACTCAATTGTATTGAATTCAATAACACTGAAATAAAATATATTTTTATAATTATCTATGATTTAAAAGAAATAATTACCAATTACGAAGGAGAAAAAACACCTTCAACCATTTGGAATCTAATTTAATATTTTTCTAAACCGCTTTGAAAGTTATATTCGCAAGGCGACATACCAGCAATGAGCCTTTAAATAAAATGACTAAGCATATCCTTAAAGTTTAAAAAAATCTAAATCCACTCAAAAAAATAACAAGCACATTTTTTTATCCTATTTTCGACATAAAATAGACTCTTTTCTAATGCTTTTTATTTGGTTTTACAGCATTCTTGATAGATTTGAGTTATCTATTCACGGTCAATTTTTTTCATTTTCAATTTGTATAATGAGGTCAATTTGAACAGCCTTGAATATGGTTAAGTTAGCCCTTATATTGAGAAACAAATTTTAATACGGTTAAAGTTAACGCTGAAAATATCTACCTTAAAATGAGTTTGTTAAAGAAATGTGCAACTTTCATGTCACATTCTCAATATCTAGCGAAAAATATATTTTATAATTATAAATATTTAGTTTATTTAAATTTTCATTGATTTTTTACAGAAATTCAAGCTTAATAGAACTATATTAGTAATTTTTGGTGTGGGATCAATCGTATTGTAATAATGGGAAAATAATTCATTCAGTATTTGAAAAAAAAAAGTGAATTCTAATTAATTTGACAGTTATTATAAGGTATAAGTAAAAATGGAGGATAAATTTTAAAAATTAGCTGTTCGTAGTATCGGATGCTTATATTTAATCACTACTCAACTAAGAACTTTTTTCTTGATAAATCATAAAATTTTGTAATACTTTTCTAGTGTTTGTAAGTCACATTAAGTAAAATCATTTATTTAGCACAAAAAAAAATAATAATAATTTTCTTAAAAGAATATTAGGCTTTTAAAAAGTATTAGCTAAACTGAATACATTTGTATTTGGAATATATTTTGTGATAAATTTCAACTAATTTTAAAAGTTTCTACTTGTTAAACCAGCATTTCTCAAAATGTGGTGCGCGCCCCCTGAGGGGCGTGATAACCCTACAAGGGGGCGCAAGCATATCGAGAATAAAAGATTTTAAAAAATTATTTACTGTGAAAGGAAGTAAAACAAAATGCTTTCTGACATAATAAAAACACACATTTACATTAATATAATTTAAGCATATCATCTGGCGATATTACGTCATCAAAAAATAAAAGCTTCAACGTGCTTATTAGCTGTCTTTGATCTTCTAACCAAATAAAAAAAGGCATTTTGTTTGATTTGCTGTAATCCCATAAAAGATATAAGATATTTTTTACTATGTTTTCTTTTTAAACCTAAAATACTACTCTGTCAGAGAAAAAAACAAAGCCCAGACCCAGAAACAAAAAAATTCTAAGAAGATAAAAACTTCATCACTGTCATTATTATTGAAATACTGTACATTAGCTGTAGGAAGAAAATGAAGACTTAATTCAATTTCCACCCAAGAAGTAAGATACATTCGTTGATCTTCTGATTGACCTTCGAATTATATGGTACCCCCTCTTATATGTTTATTTTCATTTAGAGAGATTGTAAATAATGTATTTCTATTGCGCTTTTTTCCATGTAGATCTTCCATGTAGGCCCGGTAGATCTTTTGCGCCCAAGGTTCAAAATGAGCTTAAACCAGCACCGTTTAGGTCCTTTATTAAAGTCACGCACATCTGAAACATTTTAGTTCAGTTTAAATGGATTTTTTTCTCAAATAATCAAAGACAAATTGAAAAGTCATTAAAGGTAGGTAAGTATACTTTCTCTAAATGTTTCACTGGAATTGCTATTTTTATTGTGCCAGTTTGTTACAAAATAATTATAAAAAAAAGGCTCGGGGTGACTTATTCACATTTGTGTCGAGTGCGCACCTGCTCCCGAACTAAAACATTTTGAAGTTTTCTTGCTTTAAATATTGGAAATGGTACAATTACTCTTCATATCCTATGTCCAACAACATAGAATACATTATTTTTCTAATGATATTTGTACTTTAAGAAATGGATGATGGAGGAAATAAATCTTATTTAAGGTATACGTTCGGAACCATGATTTTAAAAAAAAGCATATAAATGGATAATTTTCATTTATTTAGAATCACTTTGATTATAATACAAGCATAAAATTGTTTTTCGAATATTAGTCAAAAGAAATATTATTTAAATGCAATATTTTGGCAAAAAAATGAGCTTAGAATTAATTTTCAAAACTTTCTCTTTTCATGAAGCAAAAATTTCTCCACAGGGCATAAACTTACCTTAAATGTCATTTTGTAATCTGTTCCAATTTAAAAATTAATAGAAAGGGAAAAAAATAACATAATAATTATCCTACTACTTAAAAGTAATTTACTTAAAATATATATTACTTATAAGTAACATATGCAAAATTTAATACTTATATTGTTAATTTGTACGGTTTATAATTAAAATCGTATTGTAGCTTTAGCGTCAAAGTGCATTATTATTGTATAGGGGGACGCGATAGAAATTAGATTGAAAATTGGGTCACCAATACTTAAAGTTTGAGAAGCACTGTGTTAAATTTTGTTTTTGACTTATTTTTGAGTTATAAGGACATAGTTATTGAAATAACGTGGACGAAAATGTAACAGAATTTTTGTCACTTTCTTTCAAATAACATTAAATAAAATTTAGATTATACTTGCAGTCTAACACGTCATAATTTTTCATCATTATGAAAACATATGTAATAAAAATACATTTAATATTCATTTAAAATAACAATATTTTAGATTTTAGTTAAATATATTATGTTATTGGATAAAAAAACAAGTTAGATTGTATGTACTAGGAATGTTTGATATAAAATACTTTTTGTTTATAATACAGTAGTTATTACGAAATATTTTCTTCATTAGAAATCAACCAAATGTTTTCGAACTTTAAAAGTTTAACAGTAGCGAAGCTCTTAATGATAATTTTGTCTCCGTAAATGATGTGTCAAGATTAATTTTATGTACATTAGCTTTAACAGCTTTATCTGAAACAGATTTGCCTTGATGTGCTAAATGCTTAATTATGTTATTGGTATTTCGGAATGAAATGCTGCTGTTATGCTGAAAATAATAAACGACATCAAAATAGTCTGTTTAATGTTTTAATGGAAGGTACAGCATAAACAGAGATTGGGATTTCAGGTAAAAGTGAGATTCAATATTAATAATTCATAGTACTTTGCAATCTATGATGTACCCATAAATTAATTACTTCAATATTCAGAACATTTGTATTAAGTAGCATTAAAATAATAAAGTATTTGGAATATGTATATACAAAGAGAGAGAAAAATCACACTAATTGCTGTATAAAATACATTATAATATGTAGTTGTATTTGTGATTACGTGTTGTACTGAAGATATATATATTTCTTATCCTGTTATTATCTTTTATTTAAAAAATTTTAATTGTCAACCACTAAAAACTTATTTATTAGTAAATACCTTCAAAAAAGTGTACTTGAAGTGTTTGATACATAAATGAAGTTTTTCTTACTTTTCTTATGAGATAGTGTAAGGCAGGCATGTCAAACTCATTTGATATCAAAGGCCACATGAACTATTTTACATTAAATTGAGGGCCGCATATTTTCAAAGTTCAAAAAATTAATAAAACAGAATTTTTAGAATGAATATATTTTTAGTTATAAAACTCAATGTACTATATTACACATGCATAATTGTTTAATATTTCCTTTTATTTTTTAAAAAATATACATTTTTATATTGTTTTTTTTTTTAAAAAAAGTCATGATACAAAATACAATTTAATATTTCTTTTAGAAGATATTTGACATCGTTTGTTTTCTCTCAACGTAAGTCATCAAAACTTGGTTGAACAAATTGAGCTGACGTAGTTTTCAAAAAATGATAATAAATGTTTATCATTTAATCTTGATCTTCAGAATTTTTGTTATTTTTCATTAAAGAAAAAGGTTTATCGCAGAAAAAAAAAGTTTCCAAACAGAGCTATTCACTATACGCGTAACAAATAATAACATTTTAAGAAACTGATTTACAGATGAATGTGTATAAAAAATCTAGAGTTTCAACTACCAAACATTTTTGCTTCAGCAAAGAATCACAATAGATTTAAATTAGTTCCATTTGTAAAGTTTTCATCAACAATTTCAATATCGATTGATAGATGTGAAGTTAAGAAATAAAATTGTAATTCAAAATTTGTAAATTTAGAAAATATTCGATCGAATTTCATTTCGATCAAATTTGGTGAGAATATGCTGATGATTTTAATTTAAGAGATTTAATCAATAGATTTTGAAAGCTTTTGAACTGAGATTTTTACTCTTTCTGTTTGTAATAATTTGGCTGTAATATTTTTTTTTTGAAAGCGTTAATATCAAATAGCATTGTAACAAAATAATTTTTGCCTTGAAGCATAAGTTGACTTGTAAGATCAACTTAGAAAGTCAGGGGTTTCCTCAGTTGATAATGCTTCAACTTTTAATTCAGCAATTTTTTTCTTTCATCTCTTCTCATCTTTTAATTCCGTATCTTTTTCTTCTTTCATATTTCTTCACCTTAGCACATTCATAATTTTTTCTTTGTTTCCAAGAAAATAATGATTTCACCCAGAAAATTAAAAAATCGTTTTAAAACTTTATAACTCGAAATCCATTGAACTTTCGTATAATATGGTTGATCGATAAATTCACATTCTGAATCTTTAGAAATGAAGTAAATCGACGATGCTAAATTCTTCATACCCGAATATGGCTTACAATTTTACTGACTACTTTAAAACATGTCCAATATATCATAGTTTATGAACAAGAGCAGTAGTTGCTATGAAATAATACAAGGAAAATGTTAAAAAAATTTTTTCCATGCTGTTTGCTTGTTTCTTTTAATTTTGCTGCTCCTTTAGTAATACTGGTCACGGTAGGTGCACTATCAGTTGCAAGACTAACCAAATTTTGCCCAAGAAACACTTTTTTTTTCTCAAAACTTCTTTAAATGCATCAAAAACATATATTTTGCATAATACATGACTCGACTACTATTCTAGACTATAATTCTCGACTGTTTCATCACCTCTGCTGGTTACAGAATTTCGACTTAAACTTACACTTTTAAATCTTTTTCATTTGTGCTGGACATAACACCATTTTTTTTTAATCTAAGCCACCATCGATTCTAAGCTGCACCCCAAAAATTCTCAACAAATTTTTGTGAAAAATAGTGTAGGGTTTACGATATAAAATTTACGAAATTGAAATAAATTTAAAATGAGAACTAATAAGAAAGAAATAATTATTTTATCAGTATAATAACCTTTTTTTCATACATGCCCCCGTTATTGCTGTAATTACCCCATCCAAAAATTTCTTTCCCTTCGAAGCTGCCCCCAATTTTCAGTAACATTAACATTGGAGAAAAAGTTCGACTTATATTTGAGTAAATACGGAAACTCCTCCGCTTTAATTAAGCAATCACTAGTAAAATATTCTTTAGAAAATGGTTTTGATCTGTGCTTACGATGAAAATTGATAATATATAACTAGTTTTTACTGCACACAAATGTATTGTCTTCAACAAATTTAGGGGGGTGTGGTAGCCTAGCTGTCTAGATAACGAATTTGAGTCGTATGAGTTTGACCCTTGTGAAAATGAAGTCCATATATGTTAAATATATTGAGACTAAAATGTCCTCCCATTGGTGTGGTGTGGAAGTTAGGAGAAGGGGCGCCAACTCAGGTGTCAACCTCATCACTTGACCATGACCCGTCGCCAAACGCCCTCGAGTAGCTGAACAGTGTGACGTTAATATTCACTCTCCTCAACAAACGTAGTATAAATACATTTTTTTTCCATTTCTTAAGAGTTGAGTTCAATTCTGACAACTAGTCTTCACAAAGTTTCGCAACATATTTGTCATAGTTTGTTTTTGGATTTGTGTCATTGTGCGTTCTAAAATTATACTCCTTAGCAACTGAATTACAGTTTTCAAATGTCAGGCACAATATTTTATTCTTGCCTTGGGCATAAAAATATTGCATCTTGAAAATTACGATGTTCATCTTTTTTTATTCTGTTTTGAAGTTTGATTATGCTTTTATTAAATAACTTTTTAGTTGAATGTGATTAAAAACCAAAATCCCCTTTAATTCACAAACTATTGAGTAAACACTTGTCCATCTTATGGTTTTTAAATTTAAAAAAATAATATTTCAACTGCTTCGAAGAAATAAAAGTCACACACACGAAGAATTGTAGTGCGATCTATTACAAATAATATTCATAAATGCATTTAAGAATTTAATAAAAATTAATTTATTATAGTAAAATTAAATGAAAAAAATTCAATAAAATACTAAAAATAATTTTCATTTCAAAACTATTTCTATAATTAAATATATTTTTCTTAAAAACAAGGATATATAGCAGGTTAATAAGTTGCAAACCTTTAAAAGTTTATTGGAAATAAATTTCAAAATAAAAAAAACCCCTTAAAGACTGACTTTGTAATTTTGTAAAATGCCTCCATGGGCCGCAAACTATGTACTGGTGGGCCGCGTGTTTGACATGCCTGGTGTAAGGTGATAAATAAGTCTAAACTCTATAGTTATATATATATATATATATACCCATAAAAATGAATTTGACGGCTAAAATTCCCAATTGAATACTTCTTATCAAAATATCACATTTTCAAGTCATTTTAAATATTTCTCAATTGTTTGGTACACCCCAAAAATATTTTATAGATATCAAAGGTAACAAAGTAGTTATTATCAATATATTTGAATATCTGTTAATTTCTCTTATCAAATTTTATTATTTTTAAATTGCTTGTTTAAGGATTATCAATACAGTAAAATTTTTCAAAACATAATTTTAATTCCATTTTTCTATAGGGGAAACATTTCATCTAATGCAAGAGGCAAATTATTAAGAACGGAGATAACACTAAAATTGCAGGTATTTTTATAGAAAATTCAAGATAATCATCCTATAAATAAGACCCTTTTCACAAATATTATACCCTTCTTTCAACAATGGTCATTATTTGAAACCCTTTTAAAATAAAATCAAAGTCTATCTAAGACTTTGTATAAAGATTTATGTTTTATAGTATCCCTGCTTTTGCGATTATATTTAGTAAATGAAAATTCATAAAAGCATGTTCAAAAACATGATTTTGATTTCGGAATATATACTAAGGAATTATTTCTGCACAAATTTGCAACTATTTCAAAGCTTAAAGTACAAATATCAATGATTTTCAATTTAAAATGATATATTGATAATTCTTTTCAATTCTTACAATTATAAAAATATAACGTTAGAAAAGAGTTCTAACGATTCGCAATTTATTGTATCACATAATCTTGTTATCTGTTACTCAAGCTTGCTTCAATATTTTAAACATAAGTAGTATAATCAAATCTAATATACCTTTTCACTACTTTTCAATCATTTTTCAAGGCAAAAAACATGTTTCTTCTCCCATATTTCCAATGTTATGAATATTATTTGATCATTTATTTATCCGTTATTGCGATATATTTCATTCAGGTAGTGAGAAGCTTTGGCAGAATCTGTGCCTTTTTTATTGAACCATAAAACACTGGGGATTATATTCTAGAAAATAAAAAATAGAAAAAAACATAAAGGAAATCACATTAAATATCGATGTACAGATTACTTTTAACTGCTAAAAGGTACTTTTCCACTCAAGTGGGGAACCTATTTGGGTTATTTTACAGAACGTAAGCTCAAAGCAAGATTTCTAAGGAGTCACTTTTATAAAAAATGATTTATGTTAAGAATTCCAAAAAATATTTCTTACAGAAAAAAAAAAACTCGACTTCTCGTTAAAGCCTTTCTTTTTCTGGAAAAATTTAATTCAAAAATTTAAGTTATTTTTTTCAGTAATTAAATTGATATAACTATAAATATAATAATACAACGTTATTCGGGGTATTTTCTCAAGGAGTTTATATAAAATGCTACTTCAATTGAATCTAAAATTCAATATTAAAAGATATAGAGCAAGCATTAAATAAGGCTTAAACTTATTAAACAAAATTTAATACAAATATAAAATGATTCTTTTAAAAATAGCTGCTTATATATATATATATATATATATATATATATATATACATATACATATAATAACTGCATTATATAATTTAAATTGCACTTCATAGGTCTTAATTCATATTTTGAAATATACTGAAAAGGGTTAAAGTGTAGTATAGGGGGGGGGCTCAATTCTTTTTGGAGACCAAAATCGATCGCCAAGCTACTTCACTTAGCGATAAATGTCCGGAAGCCAGAATGAATTCGTTATCTCACCATGATATCTGTATAAAAATCGCCAAATCCAAATAAAAATAGCTAAATCCAAATTACTACACTTGAACCACTGAAAAGTATTAAAAATATTTTCAGAAGCTGAAGTGGAAAAAAATTCAAATAATTCTATATGTATTCTTTTCTTTTCTTTCTTAAAATCCTTACCATTTGATTTAATACACGTTAAATAGTAAATTTTAGAAAGATAATTGATAAATACCAGTACTAAAAGGAAACCTCTTTCTCAAAAAACCATTTAGACATAGATTTATTCAATTCCATTTTAATAAAAAAATAATGTGTAAGAAATAAAAAAGAGAATTATTAATAAACTAAAAAAAGCCTTTAAAACAATTTATTCAGAAATTAAAATTATTTAAGTGTCTTAGAACCCTATTTAAATTCAAATATATTAAAATTTGGAATATTTTTAGCAAATAAATAACAATAATAAATTAAATAATTATCGAAAATTGTCCATAAGAAATATTTAAGTTTCTAAAATATTTATTGTACTTCCATATTTTAAAAAAATACATATTTTTTTCTTTTTCAAACGAATTTTTATATTATCTTGACTTCGAAAATATAAAGATCAGCCAGTCCGTATTTTAAGCACCAACTTTAATTTATATTTTGTTCCTTTAAGAGAAGTCGTTACTCCCTATACCGACAATGTTATATATATATATATATATATATATATATATATATATATATATATAACACTGTAACAAATTTTTCCTAAAATTACCCATATGAAAACTGATGTACATACATATTACAAAATAGTTTTGTGTAGAAGAATTTTTATAAATCTTAAGGCTCACAGAGTATGTGTGTAGTACATTAGTACATTTAATATTTCTTAAATTACTAAAGAAAAGTAAAACTCTTTTATTTTTATTTACTACTATTTCCAAACAAACTGTTTAGAGAAATGGAATGTAATGTAATATTTTTTATTTAAAAAATTAGCTATCTCTCATAATTCGTTCTTCAAAGCACTTATACTTGTGCATCACTAATAACTAATGTATGTACATAATACTTTTTGTTAGCCAAATTTTATTTATTCTTGAATGTGTCAATAATTCCTAAAAGTGTTTTTAGAAGTTCTACTTGCATATTTAACAAAACATTTTTTTCCGTTAATTATTTGCTTAAATATCACTAATGGAAAGAAGAAATGTAAATCGAAGCAAAACATATAAAATAATGCAAAAAATTTGGAAAAAGCAATTTTGAAATCGGAAACAAACAGCTTTCTTAAAGATTTACATGAACTAATATTGACACCCTCTATAAAATAAAGGGAAAAACTTTCATCATTGTGTGCTTAAAGTATATAATAATGTACATCATTTTTTTAGGTTTTGTTATTTTTAATATTCTTAGAGAACATAAATAATACTATTTAAAGTTTGAGACTTTTTTATGTGTCTATAATTTAATAAAAGTTATTATGTCACATTTAAGAAGTAATTTTTTTTATCATTTTACCCGTCAAAATGTTGCAAACACTTAAAAAAAGTTCGTTCTTTTCCGTAAAATTACTACTTTGTATCTAACATCCTATCGCTGTCATTTTGAAACTTCCATTAATTATTCTATATAATTAGTTGTTAAGAAGTTGTTTGGTATACTTTAAAAGAAACAAAAAATATTTCCACACTTTGCTTTTCATGAAAAATGTCAAACAACAACAAAAATAAATAAAATAGATGTGCCCAGTACAGAAAGTTAGCGACTGAATTTGAGACTCTGCAATAAAATGTTTCAATTAAAGACTGACGATAAAAGAGAGTAAGTGGCCCACTCTGGAGGAACAATAAATATGATTTTTTAGAAGTGTTTTGTGTCATGCTTGTACTTATCCTTTCATGAAATTCTTGGTGTTCGAAGGCCCTCTTTCTTTCTTTGTTATACTAGTGTTTACGTTAACATATTCTGTTCAAACTTCAGTCTAAATTGGGCATTATAGGAACATATTAAAACATTAAAAAAGGATACAACTATGTTTTTGCACTATGTTTAAATATTTTTTAATAAATTCCGTACAAAAATTTAATATTTTTAGTATTACAGATAAAACAAGAATTTCTACAGGCTTATAGCACACTTCATCTATTTTAATTTCAACTACTTTTAAATTATTGCATTGAATAATTTTGAAAAGAAAATTACTTACAGAGACTATTGTCGATTAGCAATACAATAGAAAACACTGTGTTATAGAAATTAACAGCATTCAAATTTCATAATTATTTCATCAATGTTTAAATGTATAACATATATTAGATAATTTATTCATTTTTCAATGATACAAACTTTGATGGTCAGATAAACACGTAGAGTGTATTTTGTTAACCAAATAATATTTTCACTAACCAATTTTTATTTGTATGCTTGCAATTAATTTCTGTATAATCCCTATACATTTTACGTAAAATAATTAACTGCTTAACATTACATTTACTAACTGCCAACGATTATGTATTTATCATTTGTTTGCCGGCAATATCTTGTTGGTTTCAAAAGTTGTTCGTGTAGAAAGAATTTGTGGAATGTGCCGAGAATTGCTATTTGTTTCTCACTAGTAAAGGTTTACCGCACAGAGCTGCAGCTAATTCTTTTAACTTTTTCTTCAGAAATTAAATCTATTGTGTTTAAAAATCAAGAGTTTTATAATCATATATATATATATATATATATATATATATATATATATATGTATATGTAAGAATTTCCCTTGACTTGTTACATTTTTTAACCCTTTAAGCGGTCAATTATTTTACCAGAAATGCTTCCAAAAAAGGCATTTTTTTTATTGCATATAATTACGTATCATACTTAAAAAAATAAGAATGTTAAGAATTTTTAAAAATTTTTTTCACTTTTGATGCTTTTACAACATTTTTTATTCGTGATTTTGTGGGTCAAATGCTGCATTATCAGAAAAATGCAAGTAGCGTTGCAAAAGGCAGAATCGGCGATGAGACATTATTTTAGAGAAAAAAGGTGTATTAGTTGAATATCTTTTGCTCCAATAATGATCAATTCCAGGTTTCTTTACAATTCCTGGAAGTATATTGAGAGCGAAAAATACATGCAACTCTTCCACAGTAGTTTCTACCCAAAATTTACTTTTTGAGAAATGTCTTGCAACACTGGATTGGAGGCACTGTTTAGCATATTTATTTGTCTCTTCCACAATTTTACTCATGAGTGAAAAATCAATGAATGTTTCATAAAATTGTAGAACATCAGAAGTGTCGTCAAATTGTACGTGCACAGAGGGAATACCAGAAAATTTAAATCGAGGACACGGAACAGGTGGATTTTTCACATCAACCTCGGTAAAAATTCTTGCAGAACTCAAATCTTCATCAGAGCTGAGCTCACTGCACGAGTCATCTGAGGAATAATCCAAATAATTAGAAGAAATATCTGTATCTGTATCAGAAAGTAGTTCATCATCTAACAAGAAAGTATTTTCGTCGTCTATTCCATCCATAATTTCCATAAGATTCACACATGCACGGCATACAGTAGAAAAAAAATTTCAAAGAAAATTTCCCGCTAAGTAGAAAAACCCGGATGAAAAGCATTTCATTTACATGGAGAAGCCACGCCATCTGTTAAAAAATAATAATACTAAATAGTCTATTTCAATAATGAAAAATGCGGGCAAACCAGAAAAGGAAAGGAGAAAATAGCGATGCCCGTACGCCGTACGGGCAAACGAGATGAGGCCAATTTCGGGTAGCACGTACACTGTACGGGCAAACTGCTTAAAGGGTTAAAAGGTTTTTTTTCTGGTTGTAGCCACTGAATGGATTAATGAGGAAACATGCTGCTGTTTTAAAATCTACATTTTATTTAACACATGCAAAACGAACAAGAACTCCTAAAACAGTACCCAAAAGCATTCTAAGTTCACTCCGAAAGCCTCAGCTTTAATAGGTATGTTGTGCGCGACTCTAATAAAATATTCCTCTGTCGCAAAAATCAGCATTCCAAATTTCGTTCCGTTAAAGTAATACATTATTATTATTGAACATGCACCCGTACCGAAATATAAATATTTCCGTCATATAGAATGTGCATCTATTGCAGAACAATTGTAAGAAGTTACCAATCAAGTGAAAGTAACATTGCTAACGGTGTTGGCACTTACACTTTAATCATTAGTTTCAACACGTTCGTCCACGAGGGATGCTTCTGAAGGTATTAATGACGTAGCCATGTAATTAGTGTTCACAAGAATTGTTACCATAATGAAGAAATTGTATGCCAGACGAATACTGTGGTACTTTCATCGAATTTTCCGAGACTAAACAAAAAAAAAAACAATCGTAAATGTATACTTTTATGAAATTGTGAATCTACCAGAATTTAAGTACACATGAAATGGATTTTGAAAGACTAATTTTTTTATAATACGTCTGAAGCGCTGCATTTTTTAAGAATCAGATACATAATTGATCAAAGGCATTTTAAGTATAAATAATAATTCCATAACAGTTAACAAAAGAGAAAATTAACTACGGCTAAAAAAGTACAAAATATATGTTATACACATTTGTAACCCAATGCAGTGTGATTGATAATATATAAAAATAAAAATTATCAACAACTGCATCTTTTACTTAACCTTTTTTAAAAAATTAGTCAATATCTATTTTGTGTGTGTTTTAATGTTTTTTACTAAAATTTCGAATCAAATTCGAATATTTTGCGAACACTTTTTAGAATGGAAATTCCATTTTCAATTTGTAATAATATTTTTAGTGCAAATATATCAAAAATGAGATAATTTTTCTTCCTTTGAATAATAATTTTAATCTATGCAGAGCGTTATTTAATTACGTAAAATATGGTCTATAATAATGGTATTTCTACTTTTTTTTATGCGAATGTAAAGTGCTAATGTTTATATAAAATACACAACCAACAAGGTTAAAAGTTTTTATAAAATACTAATTTGTTACAACAAAATGCTTCTTATACATTTTCAATCTGGTTAATTCATGATTCTTACTTAATTTAATGTATTTAACTCCTGTATTCATTAATGAAGGCAAATTGATTCATTTTCTTTAAAAGAAACATTCTCATTTGGAGATTCTCACTAACAGTCTTTAAAGCGTTTAATCCTAGATGTATACTAATAAAAAATCTACGAATGTTTTGCTGACCTCTCAAAATGAAGTAAAGTTTTTTTTCTAATGGGGTTGCGCATTATTCTTATAGATTTACTTTTAAAATACACACACACACGTTTAGTCTGTAATAAACAAAATAAAAAACTCCAGTCATTTTTTTCCAATGGGGCTGCTGATTGGTATTTCTAACATTGTTGACCTAGTACATTCCCCAGGGGCTGGTATCACTTTTTTTAGTGCGGCACCATGTAGGCGATACCAATCACCACAAGTAATTTTAAAGCCCAGTTTCCATCCCAGAGGGAGGCACCTGATCTCTGACAATACTAAATTGTACTAAGAAATTAATATTTCTGAGAGCACACAAACCAAACAGCCACTCTACGGATCTTTTACATGCTGTATAATCATACGACATGGTTGCAGTCGATTTTCTACTTCATGAAAATCCACCGACTTGGGCCGGGGTCAGACTTAGGGTCTCAGGTGCAGAAGGCCAGCGACAAACCAACCACGAGACCCAGCCACTTGTAGTATGGATGCATATGAACACATCTTTTTTTAACAACATAATTATAATGATTTTCTTTTCCCAAACGTGTTATAATATGTTTTTAAAATTATTATTCTAAATTAGTTGGTATTGTATGATTGTAATTAATTTTAAGTGTATATTACTCAAAGTGTTACTCATTTTTAATACAGGAACTTTTCTATAATTCTTGTAATGCAATATGAAATGGTACCTAAAAGAAACTGAACTAATCTTTTGATGGACAGAGCTTTTGTAGCTTGGAGTGCAAAGAGCTAACATTACTGAATAAGTAAGCCGTTAAGGACTAGTTTCGGCAGACTTCCCAATGGCAACTGTTTTCATGATCGTCGTTTTTGCAATGGTTGGTTTTCATGAACAGTGTCCGGCGGTGAGATTTTGCTTTTTGCTCGGAAAAAATGAAACAAAAACTCTTGCAATGTTAAGAACAGCTTATAAAGATAATGGTACGGGAGAAAAACTCAAGTGTTTGTCATTTTCTCTGCTTAAAAATGGTGAAATATCAATTGATGATAAAACTCATTCTGGTACCCCTACCACCGCACGAGCACGTAAACATTTTGAAGAAATTCGTGAAATTATCAAGGAAAATCGACAACGGACCATTGAAGAAAATTCCTAACCTGTCAGGAACGACTTGAAGTTCAATTCAGCAAATTTTGACTTATTTTATCCTGATAATGCCCCTTCTCACTTAACCCCGGTGTGATGATAGTTCTTGACCAAAAATGATAAATGGTACAACCTTTGTTCATCCCCCCTCTATATTCTACTGATCTTGTCCCGAAGTAAAATGAAGTAGGAAATAAAAGCGTTTGATGTTGCTTAAGTAACTCGGAAAATGATGGGGGCGCTGTCAAGTATAAATTAATGCAAGAAAACGATTGAATGGTTTTTTGCCATAAAAATACAACAAACAAATCAAATATATATAAACTCCAAACTGTCCCAAATATCATCCAATATGGGACTAATATATTGGAAAACAAAAATCGGCACAACCTGCACCCCGAAATAAGGAAAGTGATCACTTGTCAAGACACAACAACTGACCGACATCCTGTAAGTCAGAGAAAATATACCTGATAAAGCGTATGATTACACAACTCTCACATCCATGTTTCATTCTGTTTACCGTGATCGTTATCACCCCCTGTCGCAACTGCATCCACTTTTGCACCAAGGCCCCTTTGAGCTCCTAAATGGGAATTGAAGCAGGTCTTTGAACTGCAATTGGGCGTCCAAGGTCGTCTCATACGTTTTCGATGGGATTAAGGTCAAGGGTCATTGTAAGCTACGCCAATCGTCAAATATCCTTCGATTTGAAGTATTCGTATTTCAACTGAACCCAATGTGGGCGTATGTTATTCTCCATAAAGATGAAATTTCGTCCATATTATCCGTGGAAGATTCTGATATAGGATGCAAGGATCTCCTCCCTGTACCAGCGAATTGTCAAAGTACCTCTAGGGAACACATGAAGATCTGTATGCCTATCTGCAAGGATGCATGCCCAAACCATCACCTCGGTCATAGTGGTCCTTTTCGACAATGTTAGAGGACTGATATCAACTCCAGGGTTCTCTCCAGATGAGAACACATCTTGAGTCACTGTCCCGACTGAATTGAGACTCATTACTGATTATAATCCACCTCCAATCACCCTCTGTCCAATGCAGGTGTTTTCGGAAACATTCTAGACGATTTTTTGTAATTTTGAGTCAATTGAACACAGACTACAGGGCTCTTAGAATGCAGGTCACTTACATTAAGTCCCTTGGCAACTGTTATCCATGAAAAAGATGTTTCTAATGCATTATACTGGCTACAAGTCTGTTGTATTGCTTTCACGGACCTATTATTTTTAGCTAGAAATCTAAAATAATGGTCTTAACCTGCCGTTGTTTCCCTTTTGTGGACTTGGCTAATTTGGCGGACAATTCTTCTTGTCTCTGTGAACTGTTTCCACAAATTGGACACCAGAATTCTCAAATATCGTGGTCCCAATGGCAAGTAGCCTATGTTTGTCACGCCTCGAATCTTACAACTATCCATCATTTTGTGGCATCATCTAGACGAGGGCGACTGCCTGTTTTAATGATGGATCAACAAAGAAATTCAAAAAATAATGATTGGGCTAAGCTACGTTGTTTTAAAACGTACTTACGTTACTAGCTTGAATGAGTGAATGAGGTACCTCTGCCCAAAGTCCATAAAAGTATCACTACGTCACAAATCACTGCATAGCAGAGATGTCGACAGAGATCAGCTATCAACTGATACCTTATTTGCGTAAAGGCGTTAAGTATTTTGTTCTTTTTTTAAAAAGAAAGCCGTTCCCCTCTCTCTCTTTAATTGTTTTCATCAGTGTGTATGTATATATATATTTAGATAGATAGATAGATAAACCATTATAACGTATATACAAATAGTTATAAACCTATGTATAACTAGCCAAAACACTAAGAAGCATAAGCCAATAGTACAATATAGTACAATTGGAAAATCAAGGCCTTAGGAACCAAAAATGCAGGTTTGAACCTGTTTTTTGGCCAGCCAATCTTCACCTGTAGTTATTCTATGCTGCTGTACCATAGGCAAAGGAGAAAGCATTATAAATATATAACTATAATAAAATAAAATGCACTACTTCTAATTTAATAATGTGTAACCAGAAATTTTAATAAACATCTTACTAATATATAATTAAAATTCTTTGTAAAAAACTATTTACGTAATAAAATATACCTCGTATGGTCCAACCGTGGTCGGCATAATTTATTTTGATGAGGCCGAAAGTCAGGTTTGTACAGTGTTACTTTAAATGCAGCAAATGCCCAACAACATGTTGGCATAAGTTGTAGAATTCCGTAACTTGCAGAATTTGCATATTGGCTTCCATGACAACGAAAGAGAGCCTTAAGGCTCATTTGTCTTGAATTTATAAATTGCTTCCATTTGTTGTTTATCTTAGATGATACTAAATTTACTTATCAATCCGGGAACGTATGAACATAATGAACATAAGACTAGGTTATCCTTTTTCTCAAAGTATTCATGACAAATTTCTTTTCTCGATACCAGAGGGAGGCCTTTTTCGTCAACATTTTTTCCCTTCAATCTGTAAACCAACAATTCAACTGACTCTTTAAAAAAGACCTATATCTCTAGTCAAAAGATGACGTTCAACCTGATAGAAGAGCTGAGGTGAATCCGTTTCTGAGAGCTTATATTCGGTATTGGAGCCTTGAACTTCCGGCGAAACTACTGGTAGAAAAAGACAACGAAGAAAAGGTGTCACTAAGTGGTATGTTTTACTACGATAGAATGAAAATAAACCACAGAGGGAAAAAATGTAACACTGAAAATTTTTTTCGAAAAGCACTCATAAAAATCCAATTAATACTGAATATTTCAAGAAAATGTGACGTGATATAAAATTTTCATTGTGTTATTTTTGAAATCAACATCAAAAATACATAAAAGGGGGCCATTGCCTTCTTTGTATTTTTTCCATCGCAGGACTGTGTTATAATTCTGTGATTTTCTAAAATTACTTTAATACTGTTTGATACCAATGGAATTTAACACATCTTCAAAAACAAAACTATAAAATGAATAAATATTTTTATTTTTAAAAAAATCTAAACGTTACTATTTTTTATTTTATTCTTTTTACTAGTTTTAATTATAGCTTTATACACACACACACACACACACATATATATATATATATATATATATATATATATATATATATTGTGAAGAAAATTGAGAATATCCTCGCACAATAAAAAATATATGATTCAACATGATACAAAACTGCGAGCTACAACGTGAAGTGATTAGGGGTTTGTAAGTCCATCGCGAGTTGGTGAAGGATGCAAAGCACAACAAATCTTGTGAACCGATGTGAGATGTAATTTATAGATAGAAGTTTAGTAGACCCTTCCTTTTCAACTGCCACTGTACATCCTCCTTGTACGAGAATGACAAGCAATATGGTTCTAGATATACTCAATATCTGCAAAGTCAGGATACTCTGATAAAAACAATATGAATCTAGGTACCTTGCGAAACTTGTTGGTTGATGCATTCCGTGTGCATGCGGCTCTTATCCTATTGCAGTTTCATCAATATGGATTAATGGTGATCTACTATTTTAAACATTGATTTCCAATCTATGATACTGCGTCGTCATGAATTATGGCCTTCCATAATTGAGGTCAAAATTAGATTTGCTACCTCTTCTTCGACAGACTTGTATGCAATGACTGTAAATTCTGAAACAAAGTAATACGACTGTGAGCCTTATTGTCACTCATATAGTCTAACTACAAAATTGAAGTATAATTGTAGTGAACAACATCTGAGCATCTAGAACAACGTGAGCATTTTGCAACCACATGATGAAAATGGACTACGGATCCTTAAACTTGTGCCATATGTATCAGACAAAGCACATTGACATCTGTTTGTACTAGTTTTTGTTGAATAAAGATAGCACGTATCATTTTCTTTCAATAATATTCACGAAGGGTAGGGAAGTTGAAAAGTGTATATGTCGTAAAGGCTAAATTTGCTGGAGGCCGATCCATTCCTTTTGAACTTTTCTCACTACTCGAACTGAATCCGTTCGTGTTGATCTGCCATAGCAACGTCCATATGTGGTTGTTACACAATGACAAACATCTCTAAAACGTGTTTACCCTCACAAAAAAGATGTAGTGACAATAGTAAAGTATGTGCCTTTCTTATTTATATCGCACTCATCGTGAGATAGCAGCATTTTCTGAATAATTTCCATAACTAGTTCCGTAACAACCTAGTGTTTTCCCACTATTCTAGCCATTTCTTCTTGCTATTGCATTTTTATAATCGAGCAGTGTACTTGCTTTTCTTATTTTTATACACTGTAAAATCAATAACTTCAAATACACTGTATTCACTTCCTTAATTACAATTCAAACGTTTTTATTCTTGTTTAATGAAATGAATTGATGACCGAGTAAACATATGATTTAATATATATATATATGTTAGCATTTTTCAAACAAAATCTCTCTCTCTCTCTCTCTATTTCTTAAGAAACATTTATATATTGATATATAATGAATACATAAGTCTAAATTAAATTATTGTGTACGACTATATAAAACGTTATCTTCTGTAAAAAAACACTTAAGAAATCTCTACTCTAGTCTATTTACATAAGAAACTAATATATTTGATTAAGATATTGCCTAAAACAGGTTACGGAATTTTACTTCGTTTGCATATTATGAAGAAGGACTTCCAATAAAATTGATGACCTTTCATTGAAACTCTGAGTAATTTTACGTATTAATATCTGAAGTAATTACAGATAAAACAGACCTTTACCTCGGTTACTTCTCAACAAGTAAATAAAACTTAAATTAATATTCCATGCCATTCAAAAAGTAAAACTTTTGTCATTTTGTCATAGTGTCTCATGTAGTTACGTGTTTAAAGCACTATTGAGAATTTGAAAAAACAAGAAAATATTTTTAAGACTCTTCTATATTTATATTTTATTACATTAACAGTAAATAAATAAATAACAAAAGAAGATACATGTATTCTCACCCCACCTTTCTGTAAAACAAGATATCAATCATTGGCATGGCCAAGTAATTTTAGCGCGTTTTTCACATGTATTTTACAATAATGCAGCTAATGAACTTTTTTTTGTGAAGATTTCCTCCAAAATGCAGGTAGTTTTTTTAAAAAAACTTTTTGCAAACAATAAATTTACTAAGTAAAATTTGAGAAAATTTTGTAGGAAAATTCGGGAAAACTATGGAAAAATTTAAAAATGATTCGGCTCATCTAGGGCACAAATGTGACCAAATGCCGAAAACCCGAGATCAATTGGTTGCTTATTGGCTGAGAAAAAGGTACGACAAAATAGGGAACGAAGACGAAGACGAAATTTGGGTCCTAATAGCGCTTTCGTTCCACTATGTGAAAAACACACTAAAAAGTAAGTTGATGCTCTAACTAGTAATTTCTTTGTTTAGATGTAGTGTAAAAAAAAGACAGGAGTTTGGATATAGAAGCTCAGGTGTACATCCTACGAGGAAGATGCTATTAGAAAAAATTTTTGAAATTCTTTTCAGAAACTTGTCATTTTTATAAAGTGTTTTGAATTCACAAAATAAAACACTATTTTTATTCTATAGTGCTATTGAACTTTCTTCCAGTATTAAGTAAATTTTATAAATCATCACAGGATATACACATTTCAATGCGAATGAGAGTTAATATACATCATGAATTAAATATAGCTATTTTAATTTTATCATCAGTTGTAAGTCCAAATATTTAATTAGAAATGCATCAAATGATTGTGATTATATAAATTATACTGTTTGTGAAAATATATTGAATTATTTTATAAAAAATTAGTGAATGAAATTTAAACAAAAATTTAAGTTATTGTTTGCTTACGTAATTAATATAAAATGAGAGAATTCCTTAAAAAAGGCAAATGTATATTATTGGATTAAAATTACAGCTTAATTTCATAATGCACCAGTTTTATCTAACCTTTTTTGACATAGAGTTATTATAACAGGTAATTTTCTTAACATTACTATATATGCTTTTTTACTTATGAATATATTCAAAGAATTTGACTTACATTGCAGTTATTAAAAATATTATTAATACTTCTGTAATGAAGTACATTTTGCAACTTTTCATGTAATACTTGTTAAAATGTTTATTTGAGTGTTATCCCTCAAAATTGGGGTGGAACCGAGTAAAATATAATTGTCATCTGCATGGTGCTCAAAGCTAAGTTTAACGGCAGGCTTAAAAATCTAGCCCAAAACCGCGCTGAATGTCATGGACCTTGTCGATCAGGTGGCATAAGTAAAAACAACAAGATGTTTATTTACCTAAAAAGTCCTTAAAATTAAGCATTTTTTAAAATTTTTATTTGTCATTTGTTTTTAAACGTACGAATGCAACACGATTCCATTATATTTAGAAGTTCAAATATATTTTGATATACATTAGATGGATATTTTGTAACTCATAAAAATATTTTTCTATTACCTTTAGTCATGATTACAGTTACATATACACACATGTATACATTACTACATACAAAAATGTGTGTGTGTGAGATTACGGACTAATAATGCATTTTATTACAAAGATGATCTTTTTCAGGTTGTAGCAGTCATTAAAGGTTTATTTTTCCTACTTTATAATCCACATTTTATTTACGAATAAAGGGGGTAAAGTAGCGACATGAAATGTACAGCACAAACACAAATAAACAAACACGCGCACATTTAAAACATTCACGAAGTCATTCATTGTCCACTTAATATATCTCAAATTTATTGTTTTTGTTAGCTGGAAGCTGTTAGAATCATATGATTTCCGGTAAATACTTTTCTGATTGGTCCGAATTCGCATAAGACTGCATGTTCCTAATATAAACGCTAAGCCTTTTGCTTTTACAGAATTAAGGTTCTGATTATTTCCCGTTGCAGGTAAAAGGAAAAATAATTATCCCACTCTTAGAGAGCTCAAGACCATTATAAATTAAATTCCCTCGAGAGAACGGTTAAGCGAATTATTGCATGTGGAATCTCACGAATTGAACAGTTAGTACAATTCTACTTTTCGTGAAATAGTATCTTCTAAATTAGCATGTTAGTCAGAATCAAATTTTCAGTGATAAACCGTTAGTAATATAAACACATGACTTTGAAGTTTTCCCCCCTATTTTTAGTTATTGTTGCAAATACTTCTTTAACTGGGTATATTTTAAATGTAACACCAAAGCTTCTTTTTACTCGTTTCTATGGTAACACAAACAATGTTTGTTTTGTTTCTAACGTTTAAGCTCTTCGTTGATGTTTGAATACATTTTCTTCCCAAGTAAACACGCAAACTGTCCTAGTTATTCTAGATATACCATAAAATTTATTTTAGTTTCAAATAATCCTTTTTTTGTCAACTTATCTAAATAATTACGTGAACAATTATTGTTATGTCTTGCAAGATAATGAACAATATTCTCCAACTGTTAGTTTATTTGATATAATGCATTAAGATAAATTATTTTTTCATCTCATAAAAATTTCTAAATTACTAATGTTATATCTATACGAAAAAGAAGGATTTAATAGTAAAATTTGAATGCATATTTGGGAGTATTTTTTTAATGATATACTGTATCTTTTTTTTTTTATCAAATAACACATTATACCCCTGATTTTGCGATATGAAAGAAGGCCGAATCAAGCACTAAGTTCGCCTTAAAATTTGTATTTAACTATAATGAAGGGAAATACTTATATTTTAAGTTATCTATTTCTTATTTTAATAAATATTTTTATAAAAATATATAATATAGGTACAATTTTAATTTTTTTTGTTGAAGAAATAGTTATATTTTATGCTGTATATTTTTATATTAATAAACATATCTTAAAATGATGTAAAATTAATATACAATAAAACAGCCTAATATATAGTAAATTAGATATAATAAATCAATATTATTGACCTCTGTACTCTAACTCTGTGTGCATTATTAAGGGGAGTTGGAAAGGTAAAATTTTTTTAAAAAGTGCTAAAATTTTGTTTTTAAAGAATTATCTAAACGCGAGTCACCGATTTAAATGGACAGAAAAAAGGTAAACATTGCACTTCCTCTTGGGCCACCTTGAAGTTTGACGTCATTTTTTAAAAATTTCTTTAGGGCATGTTATGAAACGGATGGGATTTCACCTCCGACGTTTCAAAGCAAAAATGAGGGGGCAAAAATTATCAGATGGCAAAGCATTATGTGGCAAAAATATATTAACAGAAGTAACTATTGATCAATTGCAAACATATTATGGTCTAGCTATTCGAAGAAATTTATCAAGTGTAAAGGATATGAGACAAGCTATATGGGCAATATTTCTTCACAAAATATCTACGGATATAAATCCACAGCACGGATTTTGTCCATCAGGTCCTGACACATGGTGTCAGTATAAGAAGGCTCAACTGGAAAATAAAGTTTATCTCCACAAACATAAACTTCCAGTTGCTGTTGTTGAAGCCATTAGGCCTATTTTTAGGGACCTTTCGGATCCAATATTATTGAAAAAGTGCTTGCATGGAAACACACAGAATCCAAATGAAAGCATTAATAATGTTATTTGGTCTCGTGTCTCTAAAAAGACATTTGTGCACATAGAAACACTTTCCTTTGGTACATATGATGCTATTGCATTCCTTAATAAAGGGTAATGCAACAAAGCTGGATATTTAAAAAAACTTAACATAGAGCCAGGATATTATGCGAAATGCTGCATTGAACCTCTCGACAAAGAGAGGATTACAAGGGCAAGATATGCCAATTTACAGAAAACTAAAGAGATTAGAAAAGTAAAAAGACTTAAAAGAATGAAACAAGAAGTTGAAAATTTAAAAAATGCTGAAAATTTGGAATATGGAGCTGGAATGTTTTGATAAGGTAACTTTTTTTTTTATAAAAATGTGTTTTTCTCAAAATGTCATTTTTGAAGGTTCGATGTATTTTTTCTCAGAAAGTATATATCTGATGTCAACAAAATTTACATGACACATTCTTTATATATTTTAGTATATACTGAAATGAGCTTTTAGCAAAAATTTGCATATATATTTTTTTATAATTTTTTTTCTGCCGAAAAACACTGTTTTCTCACCATACATCAAATAAATTTAAAAAAAAAAAAAACTAATGGAAATTTCAGAAAAAGATCATTTCAGTATAATATTAAATGTGTTTTTAACTTTCAAAGAAAATTTGGGATTGTATTTCCAACAGGTGCTTAGAAAAGGTACATTGAAAAAAGCCTTTTTAACATTATCAGTATAGAGGGTTCCGATAGCCCTTAAGGGAATCGAATTGTTTCAAATATGTCCAACTGTGTGGCACGTTGAATCCTATTGGTAGATTAGTTTGGCACTGCACTGCTAAAAGGTTGCCGACCCCTGAGCTAGACCAACGCCCCACCGGAAATGAACACCGCTTCCAAATAATATAATAATAGTCAGTGAAGAAGATCTTATAATATGGCCGTTTACAGAAACCAGGATAGATGTTAGAGGTTGATGAAGCTACATTAATCAGCACCTGAATCATATTTGCATAGCCCCTTTTAAATTGGAAGATCTCGGAGGACATTTCTTTGGTAAATTCAAGAGGTAGCATCTCATTTAAAGTAAATACCAATGGTTTTTTATCTTTTAGCTTGTCTTATTTGCATCTCGCGAAGTCATTTCTAGCTCTGATCTTAATAAAAGTAAGTTATCGATTTTTTTTCCTTTTAAGTGGGGCTGCGGATTGGTAATTGCCATTGTAGACCTAGTGCATTTTCTGGGAGAGAGTATCACTTTTTAGAGTGGATCATATAAATGGATACCAGCTCTCTCTGCCACTATTTAATTTTGAAGCTCAGTTTTCTTCTCAAAGGTAGGCCCCTGAATTCTGACGATGTGAAATACTACTGAGAATATAGTTTTGCCAGAGAAACCCAGCCAAGAAGGCACTTTTGCGATCTTTATCATGCTGCATAATCATACATGTGCGATGTCGATTTTTGGCCTCATGAAAATCCTCCGACTTGGGCTGGGTTCGAACCCGCAATCTTGGGTGAACAAGGCCATCACCTAAACAACTACTCCACCAGTCGGCTCATTGAAAATACATGTTTGCATTCATTTCGTGTGATTTAAAGGCTTCTCCATCCGAGCTAAGCTCGGTTCTCTCTCCTCCACCGGTAATCAAATTAACGAGGGTGACATTCTCCTCAAGCAACATGAAGAAGGGGTACAACGAAAATATTTGGTTCAAGAAATCGTTGCACTCGGCCCTCTATTTTTATAAGTACATAGACTCTTTAAACACTCACTCATTAGTTTAGCTAAGAACGTAAGCTAAATGGATTTCTTATTTTGCTACATTAACCACTAATGTGTTCACATTTTTTATAATTTATCTAATAATAAATATACAGGAGGTAACAGCAAAAACATACTACTATAAAAATGTTTTCAAGCTTGTATTTCCTTTACTAATATCTATCAATAATCCCTTAACCTTTTCATACATAATAATATTTTCCATGAAACGTTACATAGATTTACTATTTATACACTCCAAGGCTATGTGCAATTTTAAACAATTAATCCCTTAAGGGGTTTGCCCGTACGGGCTAACAAAGCTTGGCCACAGCTAGTTTGCCTAGAATGGTGTTTAGTTATAAGCAATAAAAAAATGTGCTTTTTTTAAGCATTTTGGGTAAAAAAAATGACCGCTTAAGTTGTTAATGAAATGAGCTTTTTCCCTTTCCCATACAGAAAGGCACATCTTATTTTTAGATTACTTTTTAGTATAAAATTATTTGATTTTTTAATATGCAATTTATTAAATTTATTTTCTTAACTTTCTTCACAAAATCGTGTATATTATTATCAAAATTTATAATTTCCACATTTCCTTAGTTCTTCACTTGGTATATTTTATTATACATTTGCTAATATTATCCTTTTCTAATAATATATATGATATAGAATGTCGAAATATGCTTGAATAATGTATTCTAATAATGCATATATCGATTTGATTAAATTACTATTTTGAGAGAAAACTACTCATTAACGTTTAACTCATAACTAATAACGTTTTAAAACCCAAATGCATTGTCTTTGCATTTTCATAGAATGGATTATTAATCCAATTATGAAAATGAATTATTAAATTAAATGAATTATGAAAGGAAATAAATTATTAAATGAAACGATCATTAAATGAAACGAATCATTAAATGAATCAATTAAAACTATTTTGAATAATTTTTAACTATAATTTCTTTTCATTAACATAAATTCGTTTTCAAAGTGCCGAAGAAAAAAATAACGAATTTTAAAAAATACGCTAGAAATTATGAAAAAAAAGACTAAAGCATAAAACTGTGTAACCATATCAGATAATAGTTTAAAAGTAATTCATTTAATAACTTAACAGATTTTAGTTCACTAATTACTAAAGTCAGTTATGATTATAATATGAATTAATTCAACACCATTGATTTAAATCGAATTCAGATGAATTTAGCCGATTCATTTGCCAATTACTCGCAAAAGTCAGTAACAGACATAATTTTAATCACTCATGGCACCATGTGGGCTGAGGTAATTTATTCGAGAGACAATCATTTCATATTAAAGCGCAATTCAAGTGTCTTCGCAATCTGCTGCATCACAATTTTCTGAAAAGGCAAACAGTGCCACGTGATTTTCAATGAGGTAATTCAAAACGGAGAACAAAATAGCCTCCTCTCAGAGAATATTTCATGTTGTTAACGAATAAGTAGAGTGTCATCGTAGCAGTTAAGTAATTGAATATTGTAAATATATTTGAAATTATATTATCTTTACCGACCCTAAATATTATTCTATTTTTTTAAATAAGATTACTATTTAAATTCAAAGTATAGGTGCATATATATAAACGTCTTGATACTTATAATTCTAAAGTACAATTTGTTTAAAATTTTTTAAAAAATATATTCAGTTTCTTTTAAATTCAATAATTGTCAAAAAATTACTGAATACCCGTCATATTTCAGAAGACAATTTAAAAAAATACTTTTTAAGGTATGGCAAAACTTACAGTTAGCTAACTTATTATAAAGAATGCAAAACCGATGCAATGCATTATAAATTCGTTATTTTGTTTCAGTATGAAAATTGTTGATTCACACTTTCTTTTAATAATATTTATAGTATGAAAAAATAGTACTATAAATACGTGTTCCGTATTCCCAAAATAAAATTAAAAATACTAAATGTAGATACTTAAAATATGATTTTACAAATAAATCATTAATTAAACATATCAATTTATATTTTCCAATCCCATTGTTTTAAAACTTATTTTTTTGCAATTAAAACATAAATATCATAATTACTTGAAAAAATTTTGTCTATTATATAGTTAAAGTAAATGCTTCTCAAAATTTCTAAAAATTTATTTCTAAAAATTTAATTGCAAAAAATTAATTTCAGTAAATTTAATCATTCATGAAGAAATCTTACGCTTTTCTGTTTTATATTACATGTTAGATTTTATTTACATAATTACCACTTTATAAGGTGGCGTTCTACTCTCTGCCCCGTTTAGAGGTTGTCGGAGGAAGTGAAGGATAGCTATCCATAATATTTATACAATCTATTTATTAAACATGCAAATTATCAATGACAGAATTCTAATAATTC
>BMAO01006633.1:0-19975 GCA_019973975.1 Trichonephila clavata
TTTTTACGATTTTCAAAAATACTCATCATTTTAATATTTTAATAACTTCGTCATTTATGAAGAAAATCTCATAAAACTTTTTTTCGTGTGTAGGATAATATTATCCAAGATCTGTTACGAAGATTGAAAGAATTGCTTAAATTTACGGATTTAAGAAAAATTGTATTTTTCGTCTAGTACCTTTTTCCGAGAATTCATTTAGCTCGACTGTTCTAAAATAACCGGCTAACACCTAGCAACAATGATCCGTTGAATGAGATGAACAGACTAAGAAACATGTCCAGTGATAACTAAAAAGTAAAAAATAAATTAAAAGTAAAAACTTTTTTAAAAACAAGCTTTTATTTAAACGCGCTAAAAGAATAAAATAAATTTTCTTTAAAATTTTTTTACTATCAACTTATAACGTCATTACACAATTATATGATATAAAAGCTTGTCGCAAGATTTACCTCTGCAGATAAACAAGTAAATTAAATAACTTGATCTGATTAATTTCAATTTCTTAAAATTTTCAAACTAAGTAAATAAGAGCACTTTAATCTTGCGACAAGCTTTTATATCATATAAATTGTGTAATGACGTTATAAGTTGATAGTAAAAAAATTTTAAAGAAAAATTTATTTTATTCTTTTAGCGCGTTTAAATAAAAGCTTGTTTTTAAAAAAGTTTTTTTTTACTTTTAATTTATTATTTAAAGCAGAACGAAAAAGAGCTCAAACGATAATGATGAAAAATAAATGCTTTAATCGTAACATCTTGTAAATTTCAAAGTCGCCATTGTACAACATGAAAGCTTAAATCGTTTATTGAATGAGTTGTGAATAAATTTTTAAAAAAGTAAATTGCCACGTAGATACTTGTAAAAATGGCATTAGAATTATAATTTAACCCCTGATTCAAAGTTTTCATTTAACAAGATGGATCGAATAAAAAAAAAAGGAAATAAATGAAAACAGATCAGAAAAAAAGTTAAGAACGTGTTACAATCTGTTATGGCGAGAATTATTTCATAGGGGGAAAAATCGTTTGGTGATTACATATCATTAAATATTGTTATATTAAATAATATTTTTCTGAAAAATCTATTCTTCAGAACTCTTAAGAATTCAACTTTTTCGTTATTGTTTAAGCAGACAATATCCGAGAACATATATTTCATGTCATCCACTTTCATGTTATTTATAGCGAAAACCATTAACACTAGTTTCCAAAAATTTATTTTCATTTCATAATTATTTTTTTAAAAATTTAATTAATAAATAAAGTTTTTATAAAATTATTCATAGGGAAATTAATGTGTCATAGAATATCCGTGTTCCTAGCTTCTGTTTAAGATTCATAAAATGAAAAATGACGCAAGCGCTTAAATGTTGTGAATATTGCCCAAATACATGTTTAGGCTGTATTTGGGCTATTGAAAATATGCTAAATATATTAAATAAAGAATTAGAATTAAAAATATGGCATGAATTTTTTCTTGTAAATTAAAAACAGGGTTTTTTTTGTTATGTTTACTATCTCGCAACAAAATTTAGAGTTTAACGCATTAAAGTAAAAAAGAAATTTGAAAAAAATAAATAAATAAAAAAAATACAAATTAAGTAAAGTGAACATAATTTTAAAAGATAACTTTTCTCATTCCTATATCTTATCGCTCATTTTCTCAGTTTATAGTTATTTTTAAATGAATTTAAAGAGATGGTAAAAAGATAAAGAGGTTTTAAATTGGAGGAAAGGTCTTTATAATCGAAAGAAAATAATATGAAGGAGATAAAATTTTAATTACATAATGTAGGCATTCCACTTTTGTCATTTGTTTTTAGACTTTCTACGTTTTTCCTTTTTTTAAGATACGGTGAATCAGTCCTCAAAGTGTATAGTAAAATATTTTTACTACTTCTTATCTATTGAAACTACATTAAAAAGTTTGAGAATTTGAATTACGAACATTGTAAGAAAAAATTTCAAAAGAAATCGGCAAATTTCTAAGCGTTTAAATAGTAAAACAGACGGTTTGATGACAATGTTTGTGCGTGTCAAAAATATTAGAAAAGGAATTTTAAAAAAAAAAAAGACACTTTGATTGATGCGTCTGTATATTTTCTCCTTTAACAAAGAAAAAAGAAAAGGAGAGAAGGAGAATCCTTTTCGGAAGAAAACACTTTATTTCGAAGGATCATAAATTCATATCGCTACATGCTGTAACGTATCCTTCGCCGTAACCGTGGAAGGAATCGTTTGCTTTACGGCTCTATCGCAGACGATATTTATACAAAAAGCTCTAGAGCACCCTGTCGTAAAAAGTTGCGACGAAAGGACAGAAAAACACTCGTAAAGTAATTTTTATCGTTTGGTGCATTTTTGTGAGGCGTTGTTCGAAACAACGAAAAAAAAAAAAGAAACTTTCCAAAATTGGCAGTTATTAAGACTTTCTAAAATAGGTTTAAGATTATAATTCCATTATTCAATCGTATATTTTTAAATAAATCATAGTTTTTCATTATTTTAGATAAGAACATAAACAGATACCATCTTTTTGAACTTGCTCGTTCAAAACATGATTTTAAGGGTTAAGTGACAATTTTAAAATAAAGGCTACACAAACAAGGCTTTTAATAATTTTCTATGCATATGTGATTCTGCAAATTAAATTGACTAGATGACTAAAGAGGTTAATTTTATTTATGGAGTATTTAACTACGCATGAATATGAAATAATTTTAAAAAATGGATGCGTATATCAAAACTCTAATTCTCTCTATTTCCCTTCCTCCCTCAATCCTCTAGCTCTGTCTATATATATGAGAGAAAAGCAACTTACTCACTCGTCACGGATATCTCCGGAACTATTAGACCCACTTTGAAATTTGGTAAGCATGTTTCTCTTTTATTGTTTAGAGATCCGCTAAGAACGAGCTAATCGTAAATTGACTCCCAGTAGGTGATACAAGAGGAGAGGTGATATAGAGATGAAAATAAATTTGTATTTAAACTATCGGTTCTACAGACTTGAAATTTGGCAAGAATTTTTATTTTGTTGAATAGAGATCCCTAAAATTAGTTTTGCAGAAATCGACTATTGGGTCGGGAGCACATGGGCGTAAAAGATAAACGATCTTCTCCATTTTAAAAACTCAATTCCTGAACTTTTTTAATCGAGAGGTGAGGCCTATTAGAATATTTTTAAATACAGTCGAAACTTAAGATATCCGACTACCCTAAAATTGTGAATTTTGCCAAAAATTGTCAAATTTTTTAAATTATTTTATTTTATAGGCCATCTTATTAGCTTTATGAAAATATCAAGCTTATTGATTTCCGTTCGCTGGAACAAAAACTACACGTGTTTTAGTAAAAGCAGATGTCATCCTTTAAAACGCACTTGACTCGAAATGTGTTTTTTTAAATGCTCAAATGGAGCCAGCGATTGCTCAAACAGTTTTGAAAATAATTAACAGAAATAAATTTTGTGTGTGTGTTCTGTATAATAGTAGAAGTGTTTTGACTTTTAGATTTTTCAATCACTGTTTTATTACAAATTTTACAGTCCCTTATGTGAATATAATCAGTTTTTCAAAGAAACTTCCCATAATAACTAAGATAAAGTGCTCTAATTTTTGTAAAAATGAAAATATTTCTGATCCTGAAGGTCATTTCAAAAATGAATAGCAAAGCAACGCATCAAAATTTAAAAAATTGAAAATTTGTTCAAATAATTTGCATTACATAGGCCTCGTTTGTATAATTTTTTGTACATTTTTACAAATTTTTTCTCGTTTTAGTAATAATAATTTCTTTTTCTCGCCTTAAAATTTTAGTATACTTTTCTTAAAATGTACTAAATAAATCTAAAAACCACAAAAAAATCTCCATATCCCAATTTAAAAAAAAAAAAAAAACTGTTGCAAATAGTCAGATACATTAATACTAGGGTTTTGATACCAACGGTGGTAACGTCTAGTATCGGGGTAGGCATTAAGTCGATCGCGATCGACCGGTGAACCGCCAAGACATTTTGGAGTGACCGCCTTCACTAAGACCTAATAATCATTCTATTATACAAAGGTTTAGAAACACCGTATTTATTCAAATCTCAGCAGCGTCCTAAATTCTCAATAAAATTTTGTGAAAATTGAAAAAGAGTCTAAAATATGGTTTATCAAGATACGATTTTAAGAAATTAAAATAAATTTAAAAGGAAAACTAATAAGAAGTGAATAATTACCGTAAAATCCGGCGTATAACGTGCACTTGGAACACAAAAAATACGATCGAAATTTATGTGTGCGCGATGTACGCCGGGTATAAAATAACAGCTTCAAAAAAAAAAAACAAAAAAAAGATAAGCAGAAAAAAAAATTAGGCTTCTAAGCTACATATATCAAATTATTATTAAACTATATACATCAAATTACAGTTTATTTAAGAGAAAAGACATTTTTTTTATGAACGTAAAGGGTTGTAGCTCTAGAAGAGTATTCTATTTTTTCCCCCTACAACTTGGAATAATAACTCGGACAAGTGACTTCAAAACATAAGATAATGCACACGTATATTTCAAGTTTCTTCGTAAAAATGGGAATGCACGTTATACGGCGAATATACCTAAAATTTAAAAATTGAATCTCTAAAGTATAGGGGCGCGTTATACGCTGGATTTTACAGTGGTCATTTTATCAATATTAAAACTTTTAAATACATGTATGAAGCTGTAATTGCTCTCAATACCCCATCCAAAACATCCCCCCTCCCTCGATTCTAAGCCGCGCCCGATTTTCAGTAGCATTAACATTGGGGGAAAAGTGTGGCTTGGATTCGAATAAATACAGTATTTTAAAAAAATACGGACAAAAATCGAATGACAAGAGAAAATTTCGTTGAATAGAAAATGCAATTCGCTATTTGGAGGTTATTTTATAAACAAAATCGTAAAATGTTCTTGGTTCCAGGAAAAAGTTTGCGAAATACAGAAATTCGTAAAATGGTGGTCTGACTGTATTCTATATTTTTTAGCTCACACTACATCTACGTTTCTGCGCGGACCGCAACATCTTGAAAAAATTAGAAGTAGCCCGAACCCTTGAAAAGTCTGCCCACCCCTGGTCTAGTATATCTATATCTATATCAAGTAATTCCGGACTTGGCTTGAGGCATTTATTTATTTAGGTATGATTCCTCATTGTAATCGTGGCACAATTGAGGAGGAAATATCTTGTTAACTACAAGTCCACATTCATCTGGTTGCGTCAAAAAACACAACACAAACATAAAACAATCAGGAACCCGAGAAACATAATACGCGCGTCTTACAGGACGTTCACAAAAGCATTCAATGTTCGCTCCCGAGATCTAGTCTAGTTATAATTTTGATCCACCGGAAGCTGTTAGAATCATATAAGTTTCGCTAAAGGCTTTTTTGTGATTGGTCCGAATACACGAACCTGAGACCTGTGATTGGTCCAAGAACGAGACCTGGGCCCAGCTGACTCATGCCTTAAGATGTCCTTGCATACACGCACCTCCTTAGACTAGATTGTATGAGTTTGAATGCGATAAAATGAATCCGAAAATTTTTCGTAAAATCCCACTTTTATCAGATTTTTTAGAATATTTTTTTATTGCCTCTTAATTGCTTGAAAACCTTCAAAATAATAATAACTAAAACAGACGAAAAGAATTTTCGAAAAAAACCGGAGAGGAAAAATTATTTCATAAAAAGCTTCATTATATTATTATTTTTACTCATTTTGGATGTCCTTTATTGTATTCAAATCAACACGACAGATTTGTGATGATAAGTAGAAATTGCATAGGATTGATATATCTTTCTCGAAATTCGGAATGCCTTTTCAAGGTGTATGGAACCGTCTGAAAAATCCGTCCCTTAAGAAATTTGCGGAAATAACATTTATAAGTGTTCCAGAATCATTCACAAGATATGGTTTACGACCCCAAACAAGGATATGGAGATGTTTTCCACTTCCAAGGTGTGAATTACAAACATGACGAACGAGAGACGATGTGTAAAGATGAATTATGATAAGTGTGTTTCTCTTCCTAAAGAAAACAACGCTGTCTATTGTTGTAAGAGCAGAATAGACCTTGACTTATTAGTTTAACTTTACCCGTGAAAAACTTATTATGAACGTGATTTTATTTTAAGAAGTGTTTTAATAAAATGATTGCCTTTCATAGAATGAATATTCTTTTTTAAACTTCAAGAAATAAATACAGCCGGGACCCGATTTAACGAATTCATCCGGACCGAACATTTTGTTCGTTAATTCGGGATTATTCGTAATATCGGGGTTCAAATAAATACAATTTTTTTTTGCACTATTGTGGCATCTGAATAAAATGTTAGGCTTTTCACTGAAAGAAAAATGTTTCCGTTTCCAAACATCTGCCATGCTTCACAAATTTAAAAGAAAAATTCTGCAAAACCGTATATTAAATAAACCTCACTACTTGAAAGAAAAAGATCATAAGGTAAAAACTTTTAAATATTCCCCGCGTTGGGGAGTGGGATGAGATAAGAAAGAAGTTTCCTGCCCTATTTCAAAACTTACGCGGTAGGTGACACTCATGATTTATTTCCACTTCAAAAATATAATGATAGGATGTACTAGGGTTTCTTTCCCGGGAAATCATAAAATTTTCCTTTTTTCTTTGTATTCCCGGGAAAGAGACGGGGATTAAATAATCTGAGGTAGCTAATTTTGAGTGGACAGTTTCTCACTTTCTCTCTTTAGCGGCCAATCATTAGTTACTTTATAGAATAACATTTATTTCACAGAATAACTAGGTAAAGTATGAAATTTTTCATCTATTATATACTTTAACTGACTTGTCTGAAATACCTATTATTCTATGACGTAATTGAATTGTATAGTTCAACGATAACATACGTATCATTTTATTTTAATGATTAAAATAAAATCTTTTTTTCGGTGATACATGTATTTACCATGACACAAATATTTTTTTTTATAAAAAAATGAATAAATAATCAAAAATATACTTGAAAAACTTAATTTCTTGACAAGTTATAAGTATAAAGTTTTTAAAAAATACAAATATACTGTAATAGTTCTTTTAGTTTTAGAAGTTCAAATCACACACAGAAAACAATAGCTTAAATGCGTGATACGATATTTATTATTGAGATGCATAATACATTTTTGATTACTTTTATCAAAAAAAAGTGGATCTTTTTTTCTTCTTTTTCCTCTAATTTAATCCTCTTAAATAACTGTTGAAGCTAACAGTTACTAAGCCTTAATTTTTGTTCATACATATGAATATGAATTTAATTTTCTAGGAATAAATTGTTACATGAAAAATATATTTTTAAAAATCGTTTTAATAGTGATACAAAAAGTCTGAAAAAATTTATGATTTTCGAGTTTGATTCATGTTTAAAAAACATAATTCAATGAGTTATTTTAACTTTTTTTCGTTTATTAATATATTTTTAACTCAAATTTTAAATGTTCAGTATTATCTATCAAAGTCTGTCTTTACAAAAAAAGATATGAAAATCAACTACCTCACACAATACATACATTATTCAATTCCTACTATTAGCTCACTCTATATATGTTTATCTTGTTCAAATTTTCAATCGTTAATAAAATACTTTCTATTCATCCATTCAAAGTAGGAATTGACTTAGTTTTTTTTTTATATTACTTGTTTTTAATACTAAAGGTCACATGATAACATGATAGTTCTTAGGTAACATGATGTGTTTTCAGGTAAAATTGAACCATTGGAAAATACAGTTTTTTTTTTATTTTCTTTATAAAAACATGTTCTATTCTGTAGATAGACTACGTGGGTTGAATTTGCGACACTTTGGAATTGTTGAAAGTTTTCGCAACTGTTAACTAAATGTCACTTAAATGATCAGTATCAACAATGTGTAAAAATAGAATTTAGGCGTTAACTGATAGATACTAAGCACAAAAACTAGAGAAAACCTTGGGAAAGAAATCTTGAAATGGCGGAGAGAAGAGAATAGCATTGTATAATACAATGGGAAAGATGCAAAATACGGAAGAAAGCTTTTGAAAATAGTCTCAAAGCTTTTTAAAAAATACGAGTTATGTATAATTCTATATTTACCGTTATGACAGAAAGGATCAACTTATGTAAATAGAGTAAAAATATTTGATATTGGGTTAATATATTTTTTTTCTTTTTTTTGGGGGGGGGGCGGGAATGTACTAGGTCTGCAAAGGTTTAAAATATCAATGCGCAGCCCCATTGAAAAAAAAAAGGGTTAATATTTGAAATGGCGTTAAGTAAAACTAAAAAAAAGTCTTGAATATCTTCGTTATATTCAAGGAGGCAATGCATAAATGCCGTATTTTCAAAAAGTTTTAAAACGATGCTTCAAATGTATGCTGAGATTCATTATTACATTTCAGAAATAAATATATTCATACATTTAAGATTACAAATATAATTTATATAAAACCATTCATACTTATAACAAAAAAAGCAAAACTATATTCTCCAAAAACAGAAAATAACATGCATAAAAATTTATGAAAAAAAATTGCTATTAAAATAATTTTTAATATCCGTATGCAAGTATTAAATTTTTTTTCGACTTTTTCCTCATTGATCCTTTTTTATATATAGTTCTTTCATTATTTTTAAAGGTATATAAAATCTAGATATTCCTTTAAAACCTATTTTGTAAAAACTCCCTATCTTAGCTAGGAAATTAACAACATTGTATATTTAAAAAAGTTAAAGAGCAATGAAAGACATTTCTAATGAAAAAATAAATAGCATAAGGACAGACGATTTATTTCAATCACATACTAATAATAGAAGAAATACCCAATTAATTTTATTAATAGTTATTTGTATAAAGAAATTCTGAATAGTAAGAATAAAATTTCTTAGAATATTAATATTTTATTATTACTATCATTTATCCTAATTAGATATAGTTGCCTACATATTCAAATTATAGTTAAAATTACTTTTAATACTTTAGTTTTATTTTAACCATAGTATCGAATGCAAATATAATCCTAGTATCCTTCAAGTAACGGTAGTATTTATACATACTTATTTAATTATTTTTGTTTTATTAATTTCATACTTTTGCTAAATGCTACTATTCAGCCAATACCATGCTTTGAATTTGTATTTAGGTCCTGAATCTGGCAATATCTTGTTTATTGTACTCAGATTCAGCGCGAGATATGCATTTTTTAATACAATTTTAGGTAAATCACCTTTTACTCTTGTAATGGATTTAGAAATCCCATCCATTTTTTTCAACTAGATTTCGCTCAGTATTATTAACAAAAAGGGAGAAGGTTGACTAGCCAGAAAACATGTTAAACACGTCACTTGACCGTGGCTCAAGATTACGAGGTCCTGGCCAAAAGCCCTAGTGTGGCTGAACAGTGCAACGTTAATATTCAATCACTCACTCTATAATAGAGAATATTAACTATATAAAGAGAGACATGAGAGAAGTTAGTACGGTTCCAGTGGAATTAATGTAAATTTTTTTATTTATCAATAAATTTTCTACTCTTGATCTAATATATTGAAATTGAATATGAGTATCATTTAAAGAAACTTTACATAGTTTTAGACAAAAAACAAAACAAAAAAAAAACATAAAACGTTATTTAAGGAAAATAACGAAATTAATTTTAAAGAGAGGGTGAATTATCTTATAATTTCTTAATAAACATATGAATTTATTTTAACTTGATTTTAAAGATATTAATACGTATGTGTCACTCCATGTTCACTTATATATGAAAGTACTTTTTATAGGTTTTGTAATAAATAAGTAGTGAAAAATTAAAGTGAGATTGAATTGATCGGATTATTGATAAACTGTATTTTCAGCCGCTTCTTTATTCTACTGAATAGACAACTTTAATTAGAAATTTCGACCCTAAATTTTAAAACAGGGATGCGTATAAAGTATAAAAACTCTGCTTAGAAAATTTAAATATAATATTTTACTAAAGTAGAAATGTATTTTAAACATGTGTTTCAAAGTGCAAGATATACGATCATGTAATATTATCATGATTAAATACAATTAAATAATATAATGAAAACATACGAAAACTAAAACGACATATAACATACGAACTATAAAAAAATAAGTGATTGCTCACTACGATTTGCTGAACGTACAAATGCGAAAAAAGAGGATTTTATAAAAAAAGAGAGAGAGAGGTCATCTGTTTAAAAACTAACCATTTTAATTGGCTAGCAAGTTGATTTTCCTAAAGTCAAAGTAAAAAAAAAAGGGGGGGGGTAAAACAAATTGTTTCAATAAGAAAGAAATTTAAACTAAATATGCGTGTTTCTTTTGCTTGTTTGTTAGCTGGAAATTAACCAAACAGAGCAATTCCTTTCTTAAATCACAAAGAAGATCAGAACAAAAGTTAAAACACGAATAGTGGATCTGAAAAATTGAAATACGTGCAAACGATAGATAATTATCCATAAAAAAATAATATTTCTTATTACTTATGCTACTTGAGAGAACCAGATTTTTTAAGATAATGCAATAATTTTTTCTGTATTAAATAATATTAATGATAAAGAAGTTCTTATACTTAGATACTATAGTATGGCAATGAAAGAAAAAATATTCTCAGAATATCGTTTGGTTATAAATTTATTGTATAAAATTCTTATAAAAAATAATTGATATTTAATTTATAAAAAAATATGTATATATTGCTTATACTACGAAATACATAATTTTCCAACCAAAACCTGTTTATAAAAAGCTGTTAAAAGTATTGATTTGTATTATTACTCAAAGACATCAAGAGCCTTTTATGTGTTTTAGAAACATAAATATAAATAAATTACTAATACTCTATAACTGTTCTACGCTATTTTGGATTAATTTGTATGTTAAAGAACATAAATATTAAATTTTTCCAAAAATGTTCTTTTGAATTTTTTTTTACAACGCATATATTTTTTTAAAATTTCGAATCACTTTATCATGATCTGAAATATTCCAAATATTGACAAATTCTTATATTAGTGGTATTTTTGTGAATTTACTTTAAAACAATTTAAAATGATTATTATCATGTAAGGAAATAGCATATTATTCTATTTATATAATACTGTAAATCTTTCACAGCCACTTAAAGAAAATAGTTTACTCAAATTTGCTGGGTCATTGTTAAAAAAAAGGATTGGATAAAATTTAGTCTACTTAAAAAAAAACCCGTCAAAAGTGCCAAAAAAAGGTTGAAAACAAAAAGTATGATACGCAAGTATAATCTTGAATGTCTCGTATTTGGGAGGAAAATTCTTTTTCGAGTTATTGCAGATACATACTCAAGACACATGGAAAAGCATTAAAAGTATGAAAAAACAAGCTTTCATACCTTCCATGAAACAGAAAACACAACTTCTTATCCTCTGTTATTTCCGTGCAAATACTATACGATTAATTTACGAGTTTGCGCTTCGCATATAGATAAGAACATTTGTCTGAAAAAACAGTAGTTATCAGCTTTTATTTCCAGCTATTCAATTCTTTACGACTTTATTTCATCGTGTTTTTACCGATATTCATTCGGCAGAAACATACGGATTAACATACACGTTCTCGAAATTTTTTTGCAGGCTCATAAAATCAAGTTTTATGCCTTGTTGTAAAATTCAGTGATATATATTTTTTTAATATCTAAAACGGAACTCTTAAAGTATATGAGTCAATCTGCTTCAAACTGTCATCTCATAATCAATTTCAAAAACGAGAATATATTTATATTTTACACCACCTAACCTCCCGCTCCTTGGTCGTTTTCTAACACCCGTTCTTGGGCCACGGTAGCCTAGTGATTAAGGTCGTGGCTGGTATGTCATGAGTTCGAGCCCAGTACCACTAAAGACCCACCGTGTAGGGATGCAATGCACATTAAATATGTCTAAAGCTCAAACGTCCTTCCGTGGTGTGGTGTGGTGTGGTAGTTAGGAGAGGGGGTGCCAGCTCAGGTGTTGTCCTCGTCACTTGACCAAGGCTCAAAACTACGAGGACCCTCACCAAAAGCCCTCGTGTAGCTGAACAGTGCGACGTTAATATTCACTCACTCACTCAACACCCGTTCTTACAGGAATTCTTCTAAACAAAAGAAAAATGTCTGTCTGCAAGTCTGTAGTCATTAATAGTTGTAAAAATGGCAATATTTATCAAAAAATGCCTATGTAATGATCCCTCTGGATGCCAGTTTTTGCAAAACTCGTTCTTAGCGGATATTTACGAAACAAAAGTAGCATGCCTGCCGAATTTCAAGTCTGTAGGTCTAATAGTTACGGAGATCACATGATAAGTGAGTGAGTCTATTCTCCATAAAATATATAGATTATGAAGTTTTGGAACAAAAAAGAATGAAAGATTCATAACGAAATATTTCTCAAAAAAGTTAGAGAAAAAGCACACACTTTTCAAGAAAACTATTTTTGAATGCATTCACGACAAAAATAAGGAATATGAACTTGAATGGTATCATTATTATTTCGTAAATACTTAAAAAAAGGAGAGAAAAAAAATACAAGCGGAACAAAAAAGAAATCCTTAAATAGATTCTGTAAAAACAGCTTTCAGACATAAGAAAAAGCCACAATTCTTATAATATTTCAATCTCTTTTTAAAATTCAATAGCTCGTATGATTACGAATCGCGTGATGAAAACATCTCCTCACACAAACACCGCATTATCGAATTTTTTTGTAAAAAAACGGAAACGTGTGCATAAATCAGTAATATGTAATCAATTCATTAAGCAATTCCAATGGATTTCTGATTCAGTCATGAAATCTGAAAGAATAACTTTTTGCATGTTCTTTTTCCATAAGGTTCACTTGTTGACAGACTGGTCTAACAATGGTCCAAGGTGGACAATGGATGATCACGAGGCAAGACGTAAACACAGTCCAAAACTTAATGAAATGAAAAACAATTTGGGTTTTGCATAACACTAAGATTGTCTTTCAACTGATTTTTTTAATATAAAAACAAGGCATAAAACTTTTTTAAGGAGACATCAGGTTTTTGCACCTAGTGAATATTCGCCAACTGAAATCTCACGTTCTTACATATATGTTATTGTTTAAAATATGTAAGCTCTGCGCTAGTAAAATTCGTATTAAGAAACCTGGCGGGAGAAATGTCGACTTAGCAAAGACAAAGACAATGAAAATTGTAAAATTTCTGGAACTCCTTATCTTATATCTGAAGTAAAGAAAAAGCACACACAATTTACTATTTTTAAATGACTTAGATTTTAAAGAATTTTAAGCAGAAAATTTAAAGAAGATAAGTTATCTCCCAAGTAAAAATTATCTCCCAAGGATTTAATAACGACTTACGATTGCCGTAAAGTAGACAGTGACTGTGGATATATAGCATATTTATTAATCGAGTTAGAGGTGTAATATTAATTCACATGTCAGCATATGCTCGAAATTAAAGACAGCCAAGGTAAGGCATTAGAGTAAATATATCAACCGAGAGGAACTAATAACGACTCGTTTGGGTAAAGAAGACACTGACCAAGGATCGCTAGCTTATTTATCAATCGAGTTAGAGGTGTAATATTAATTCACATGTCAGCATATGCTAGAAATTAAAGGCAGAAAAGGTAAGGCATTAGAGTATATATATCAACCGAGAGGATAATAACGACTCGTTTGGGTAAAGAAGACACTGACCATGGATTGCTATCTTATTTATAAATCGAGTTAGAGGTGTAATATTAATTCACATGTCAGCATATGCTAGAAATTAAAGGCAGACAAGGTAAGGCATTAGAGTAAATATATCAACCGAGAGGAGCTAATAACGACTCGTTTGGGTAAAGAAGACACTGACCATGGATCTCTAGCTTATTTATGAATCGAGTTAGAGAAATAATATTAACTTATGCGTCAGCATTGGCCTAAAATTAAAGGCACATAAGTTAAGGGATTAGAGTAAAAATATCACCGACCAATACTTGTCGTAACGTTGATACTGGCATATGAGTATATGCATACCAATCCAGTTAGAGGAGCAATATTGGTTCTGGTGTCATATTTGTCATCTCACATTGTAAAGCATGCCATAAAGTAGACATCAGCCATGGATCACTATCTAACTTATCAGTCGAGTTAGCGGTGTAACATTAACTCAAGTGTCATCTTTATCATCTATAATTGGCTTAAAACGGTTATTTTCATACCCATTGGCTTATTACTTTTGGTTTATGCGACATAAATACAAGTAAATGAGCTCAAACTTCAAATTTGAGGCGTACTCTTACGGTTTAACATTGTTCTTGCTTTTCAGTTCAGTTAGAGGAGTAATAATAACTCAGATATCGTCATCTTTTAAAATTAGCTCAGAAGGATGAGGTTCTTCAACAATAGTTCATTATTTTGCTTTTTTGTGACGTAAATACAAGTAAATATGTCAAAACTCCCCAATTGAAATACTTTTATGAATTAGATACAAACGAAATCTTCAAATAATTAAACTTTTTTTAGATAATATAAAATATTCAGCTATAATATACTAAAAAACAATTTTATTACATTTTTCACCCTTACCTCCCCATCACATACACTCGATGACCATACCAGAAAAATTACTCAGTAAACTTTTAAGGCAACGTGTTCAAAGTCACCTTTTCAGAATTATACCAATGGAACTTTGAAATGTAGGATTATATTTAGGCAGTATAATTTTAAGATTTATACTTCAGAACGTGATGGGAGTAACAACCATTGTTTTGCGAGTAAGGCAAAATCGAACTCTCAAGAACTCTACTTGAATAGAATTTAAATTCAGAGTCTTAGCTAGAGAAATAAGATTGATGAAGCTTGAAATTTATAAAAGGGAATATATATTCCAGAATAATAGACTAAAAAAAAGAAATATTTCTAAACCTTTGCTAGAATGAATCTTGAAGTGAAGAAATTTATACTCGTAAAAAATACTCGAGAAAATCTCGAGCTAAATTTCTTCGATTTATTATATGTATTTTTATAAAATAATGGATTATGTTGTTATAGAAATGAAATATTTGTTTCAGGAAACCTCGATAGAATATTCATAAAATTGTGAAATATATTTTTGAAGTTGTGAGCCTTTTCGTTACTTCTAAGAGAACTTTTAAAAGTTGAAAATGTTCCAATTTTTGTGAAGAAAAAAGCGTAAGAAATTGCATAAAAATTAGAACTAGTATCCTTAAGTGTTTGAAAGAGCTGAAAGAGCAAGATATTATACATCATATTGTATAATCAAAATAAAAATTACGGAGGGCTGTTTATTAGAAGTATAAAAAAGTTTTCAATAGAAAAAATTTTAGAATTTTTATATATGAACAAGTTTTTCTTCTTGAACTTTCTGCTTTATAAATATTATGTGTTAAACCTAATTTGATGATTGAGAGTAATTAAAACATATTTTGTTGGGGTTTTATTTCAAATTTTTAGTTATTAACTTTTTTTATACTCAAGGCTAAATATACAAAGATTTCAATAATTTAGTATAGTTATGCAATGATTTTGCTATGCTAAAACGATTTGTCTTATCCAGCAGAATGATGTAATTTTTTGAAGAATATTAAAATTCCTCACAAATTTCACTTATGCAAATTTTTCCAGAATTTGGAAACGAAAATTTTATTTTGAAAACCAGAATCGATGGGAAAATTGAATTGATCAGAATTGAGTTATGGAATACAACAATGAGAGAGAGAGAAAGAGGGAGAGTGTAGCAATAACCAATAGCATAGAGATATAAATCTGTAACATTAGACACACATAATATGAGTTAAGAAAATCTAAATGAAAATCACACACAAAAAAAAATTCCATTCATACTTTCATGCCCTACAAGTTATGATAGATATAATTCATAATTATTCAATTTAAATCTTTTGTAAAGAATAATAAATCAAGATATTCATATATATGTAGAAAAATTGCTATTTGAAACATATTTCAGCACATCTAAAATTATTTCAATGCTATTCAATAAACATATTTCTTAGTAATTTATAAATACTAAATGTAATGACCTAATGGTTTATTGCTTGATTCACATCATTTATCGTGAACCGATGAAGCCATCTAGTTATATTTTTTAAAGTAATTCACCTATATAAAACATTGCAAGTGTAATTTATGCGAAAAATATTCTGTTACATAAATATGTGAGTTTTTTCCACACCTATTTCAAATGTTTGTGTGATATCTAGTGGAGTAGCATATACTAAAATTATTCCTGAATGGTTTTAAATCGTCGTGAAACAACATTGTAGTTTATTTCGATTTAAAAGGCGTTTGGAAGTCATCCGGGTATTTTTGGATAACTTTACGCAAAATTTTACCAATATTTCTAAATATTAAAAATAATTTAAATTTTCTGAGTGAAAAGAATAACATAAAGCGCTTCACACATTTTCTGCAATGTTTTAGCATTATTTACTAAACATTAAAAATAATTTCAGCGGGTAAAATATATTAAACATTTCAAGCAATTTATATTTCCAAATGCTTTCAATATTACCTTAAATATATTATAAAATAACATATCCAAGTACATTTAATATCTTTGGGGGAAAAAAATTTCATTCAAGCAAAGAAATTTAAAAAAAAAAAAAATCAGTATATTTTTTTTTAGAAGTAGATTCAGCTTACGTTCTTAAGTTATGAATTTTCACATTCATACTATTTAACATAACATACTATCTTTGCCAAAGAAAAATTCTGCTAAGTTAGCAGAATTAAAAATGCCTAAAAAAACCTAAAAAAATGCTTTCTGAAATATAACAGATAAAGAAATCATGGCCAAAAATTAAAAGAATACAAATTTTTTTAAAGAAGTCTTACACTTCTTTAAAAAGTGAAGAAGGGAACACAGTAAAAATTCGAAAAAGGGAAATTAGAAGAAAATGTAATGGAATACTTTAGTCATTCGAAATGTCGACAGTGTATTGGAAAAAGGAGGTTTTTTTGTAGTATAATGCTCATGTGTGATACTATGTATGATAGAGGTCTTTATTGATATAACCAAATCTTTTGCAACTTAAATATAGCCAATAATAGATTTGTCAATTTTTTGCATTAAGAAAATCATTAAATTAATTAAAAATAAAATAATAATTAATTAATATTCTTAAAAAAGAAAATGTAGCACTCTGTTGAAAAGATAATGAAAAAATATCATGTTGTTTAATTGATTTAATACGACGACAGATATGCCTCTTGTTTAATTATTAAAGAGTTTTAATAATATTTTTACTATTACTATTAAACACTTGAAGCTGTTCCTCCGTCACTGCGTTGCTGTTTACTATTCTAAAAGTACACAGAATACAGAGAAAATATCAAATGAAAAAAATCTTCTGTGTCCTCGTTCTTTTATTATTTTCTTCTATATTTTATTTAAGCTTGATTTTTTTCCATAAAAGCGAAATATTTTCAGGTAAATATTTCTAAAATGAATTTCATTTAATTTGTACATGACAGTACCTTTTTTCGATATATGTCGCTATACAAATTGAAATATTTTCTTCTATCTAAAGGTTTATATTTAAATTATCTTAACCAGTTGCTTAAAGAGGTTTAAGAGGATTCGATTATTATATTTGTGTTTAAAAAATCAAAAATAATTAACATTTCGTAAATGAGATTAAAATTGTCATTGTTTAAAACTTATGTGAAATTTTTAGAATAGAACGAATTATAAAAGCATAATTCGGTGATTGGAAAGGAAATTATAATCTAATGTAAAACAGCATTTATTATTTTTCATACATCGGAATTGTTTTGCTAATATTTCTCTCCGAACGTAAAATATTCAGTTCATGAATATATTATATTATGCATTAGTGCTGATGAGATATGCTCTGCAGCTGTATGCTGTTAGATGTTTAATGAACTAGTTATGATTAATATATTATTTTTAGGTAGATCATTAAAAAAATATACATACATTTCAATTATATACATATATGATTTCAGAGTTTTTTGCACACATATGGCTTTTAAGATAATTAATTAAAAAATAATAGAAATGATAATATATTGTACATTCTTTAAAATCCTTTTAATTTGGCCTTTTTTGCACTACCCTTTAAATGAAAGATTAGTTTATAATATACAATATTTCTAATGTGATTTTACATTTTCTAATGTTTATCCCCACAGATTTCAAAAGCAATTATCATAAAAATGTTCTTACGTATTAATTTTACTTCCGAGTACATTATGAAGCACAATTTAGGCAAATTAGGCACTTATATTTTATAATAAAAAAGCATAATTTTTAGATGGTTAAAAAGTAAACTAAAGTTTGCTTGAGCAGACACAAAATAATTTTCGTAGGAAGAGAAGCCAATTCACCATTTATATCATTCAATTCATGAAAAAAATATTCAGCATGCAGGAAGAAAATTTCCTATACTCGAGCACGGATACTTAAACATTCAATATACAGAAGTCTTTGAAACAAAAAAGTAAAAATCCCATAAAAAATGATAAATTTTAAATCATTCGCATCATTTTAGACAGAAAAAAGAATCAGAGAAAAGTTTCTACGGTACTTACCGCCCACAGATGGCATGCTGTGATGGAAAGACCAATAGCAAGGGGGGCTGACCCTTTTACGTCCAGACGATTTCCGTCGCACACACCGAACACGGTGAATACCAGTACGAATGTGATCAGGAACTCCACTGCCGTCCCTTGCACGGGAGTCACTTTGGGGTGGAGGGCAGTCATTCCCAAAGTAGTATTCAAATCATCTGGAGTTACGGACTTGAGTACAGCGGCTCCTGCAATACCCCCAGCGCACTGCATCACCACGTACAGCATGGCCCGGAGTATAGAGCAGCGCCCAACTACCATCATTCCAGCGGTCACAGCTGGGTTGATGTGACCTCCCGAAATATGACAAATGGACTGGACCATAGTGGCCACTATGAGACCGAAACACAGGGCTATTTGTACCATGGATGGAGTCTGGTCCGTATCTGTACCCCAGCTGGTACAGGATCCGCAGGCGACCAGCACCAGAAACCCTGTGCCCAGAAATTCGGCTGGGAGGCTGCGCCACAAGGTGCTACTCCAGGCCATTTCATCGATGCCTACCACAGCACGAAATTTTCGAACGCGACCCATGTTCTTTTCGGATTCCCCTGGAAATAACCTGCGGGATGAAGAAGGGAGAAATGAGATGAAAGGGATTTAGCAGACGATATTTATACGCCTGGAGAAGGGAGAGGAGAAAGAGAGGCAGCGCGCGCCGCGTGGTGAAAATCAACAAATAAATAAAGGAACGCCTGGATGCGGTTTGGGATAATTTCCCTCCCTGAGCGTTCCTTTTTCTTTTTTTATTTATTTTTTTCATTCTAATCGAATGACCTCGGGCTACAGGTGAGTTGTGACCGCGAAAAAATGACTGGATTGCGTTTTACGGGAAAGAGAGAAAGAGAGAGAGAAAGATTGGCTTAGAATTGCAACTCTTTTGTGGGTGTATAATATCTTATCAAATGGCGGTTCTTTTGTGCATTGTATCTTAAAAATTACGTTAAAAAGATTATTCATAATGTATTAGGAATGGAGTGTTTAATTTGCTGCTTTATTTTATTTTTATTCGTATTGCTTACGATTCTATTAGTTGTAAGTAAGCCAAATGGAAGTGTATGTGTGTGTTTGTTTAAATAATTTATTTGAATGTGATAAGTATAGAGAATTTGTTTTATGACAGGGAAAAAAATTATGTTACAGATAAAAAGTCGCCAATTCACAAGTAATTTTATGATTACGATAAACCTTTATTTTTAATTTGTTACTAAGCTTTCGGTCATCACTTACTGCTTTCATTGTTGATTATTAACTTATAAATAACCGAAGTGTAAACTTTTGTCTTTGTCAATCAAAGAACTTTGTCTTTAAA
>BMAO01006634.1:0-40462 GCA_019973975.1 Trichonephila clavata
TCTCTTCTCTCCAAAATTTTGGTGACCACTGATCTAGATAGTTGTATTTAAATACGCAACAGTTTTTTTTTAATTAAAATAATTCCCTGTGAGTCCAAATATCAGATTAGACAATTTAAAACAATACATTACATAAAAAAATAGTTTTAAAAATAGGTGGAATATAAAATTTCAACTCGGTGGCTGTGAGGTAGCGCACCCGCCTCGCAAGCCTAAAGTTGAGGGTTCGATCCCGGCTGAAATCGATAGATTTTCTGGATACGAAAATCGTAGGCACGCATGCCATATGACTGTGGACATACTGGGCAACTGGTACTGGGCCACATAAAACATCCGACGAAAGTTTGAATTGAATAAAATTCAAACGTCACAACTTTGGTGCAGAAGCCGCCACATATGAAATGGCTTACACTCTTGGAAACTTGCCGTGTCTGCAAATCTCTTAGTTGCCAAAATGCAGCCCATTTGAAAACAAACAAAGGTTTATGTATTGTTCTATCCACGCTCCATCTACTAATAATCCTTTTGGGGAATTTCTGGTGTTTAAAAATTATTTTATTATAAAACTTCTCTTGGAAGAAGAAGACGTGGTTATGTTAATTAAAACTACTGTATATAGTCTATGTTTACAGATTAGAGAGAGAGCTAGGATAGACTACTTTCGGAGCAGAAATTAATAAATTTGAATGTGAATCGTGGATATTTAATATTTAATAATTGAATTACTTAAGGTGACAAATGGTCGCTGGAGATTGAATCCAAATTAAATAGCCAAGAAGTCAGAGTTATCGCCTTGAGTAATTGTGTTTAGTATTAAAGTTTCTCATATCTCGCATACCTCGTTAACTGTCTGCATAGTTATTAACTGGGTGCATCTCTTAGACCGGATCGATTGAAATTGAGTGATTAATATTGTAAATAAATTAGATTATTTTGTTGAAATATGGCTAGTGTTCCTTCAATCTTTCCACAACTTTTGACGCGCAGACAAGATCATTACAGTATTAGTTAAAATAGAGATTAAAATTGCTATATCTAAGGATATAATTCCTTCTTTATGGCATGAAATATAACAAATATGTCTAATTATTGAGTAGTTTCATACTCTGCTTACTTCCACTCTATCCTGGGATCTGATATGACAATCATTTTTTTTACATGACCAAAATATCCTTATTACATTTTTCTCAGACTTTATCAATGCAACTTTTAGATTTTGAAAAACATTCTTAACCTAATATTTAAATAGTTTTTTTTAATTTATAAATCTGAATTAATTAAACAATTAAAGTAAATATAAATTTAATACATAGTGACAGATAACATTATTTGGTTTTACATGGCGTAGGACTAGGTAATAATGCTTTGAAAACAATTGCTACTTTTATAAATTAAGGCAATAATAATTATAATAACAATAAACTTCTAAGTAATGAAACTTGCAATTAAAATAAAAACAAATGATCATTCAACATATTTATTAAATGTGACAACACACTCTTTGAAAACGCAATCAAACATATGTAGTTGTTTTAAACATTGTACTTTTAAAAGACATTGTAGGTTTATACTAGTAATTCCGATTTATTTTTTTCTTTTTGTTACTGTTTATTAAGACCTTTATATTCAACACATATTTTTTAAAAAAAAAGATCTATTTAACAACTTAACTGTTTCTTTTTCTGTCATTTTATGTCAAAAACAAGCATATTTTTAATAAACATATTACTTACAGTTGATTATTCTCTTAAAATTTCGTTTTTGTGTGGTAAATTTTAAAACAGGACGACAAGCACATAATCCAATATCACAATCGAGACGAAAATATCGTGTTTCTTTTATCACCCGTTTTCCGAAATCGTTTCTTTCCGAACTACATACAAAACATTGCCTAATTGGTCTGCATTTTTTGTCACGCTCGGTGAGAGGAATCACTTCTAAAAAGTTTTTTTCTGTCAATCGTAAGGGACTAGGCAAAATTTCTCTTCTTCCGTCCTTTTTTTCCCTTTTCTCTCCCCATATATTTCAATAAGACGATCTATAGTATCAAACCTGAAACTCAAATGAGATAATTTTCTCTCCTCCCTGTTTCTGATAAAAAACAAAACAAAAGCATTCCACAATGATGTATCTAAAATATGGAAGAATGTTTTTTTGTATTATTTGTTCCCTCTGTTGTTAGTTATTAGGTAATTTGTGAGATACTGATCGATTCTATCTCACTACAAGAGAAGTCCTATAACACACACTTTCATTACCTCCAGAAACATTTACAGAAATTTACCTGAGTCAATATCAGAATTATTTTCTGTTATGAGCCTCTCATAATCACTCATTTTTCTTCTATTTTAAGCTCCAAATTTAAAAGAAATAGTGTTCGTAGTTTGCGGTACACCGATCTAGTAAAAAGAAAATTCCCGCCTTACCTATTCTAAAAGAATGCAGTAAAACCTAAACTTGAAACCGGTTTAGACATTTCTTTTGTAATCCTAACTTTACTCGACTATTGGAGACATCTGTTAGAAACATTGGACACTAGACGAACAAAAAATACAAGCCTATCAGAGGATTAGAGTAGAAAAATGTGTTGCCCGAGTGCCTCTCGTGTAAATCACGGAAGTGCCGATTCAAGCAAGCAATGTTCGGGCAAAACAGGGAGGTGATTAAAAGGTAATGTCATGACTTTTTTGGCAAATCAAGAAATTGTAGAATTTTGTTCATTGTTTTATTTTTGAGTCCGTGATGTTTATTTTAACATGTTCAGTTTCCAACAGCTAACGAGTTTTGATGTCAACTAGTGTTAAAGATTGAAAACAAGTAAAAAAAATGGTTCACATAAGAAATAAATAAATAGGAAGACTTTATACACTAAAACTCACAAAAAAAAAATGGTTTTGCAAAATTTAACGATCTTGCAATAGCCGAGTTAATGACGTGATTCCAGAGACAGACGATTTCCTTGAAAGAAAGTTATTAAGTTTTGGAAATGTTCCAAAGCACCTGGTAAAAGCTTAACTGCACAAAAACGTCCCAGTGTTTCAATTAGAACCGACTGTTCTTCGTGACCTGAATATATTTAACTGACGAAGGAAAAGCAAAGAATTTCAATTTACCTTGCCTTGCGAAAAACGACGTCGTGTTTGAAACACACAATTTGGAATTAAGTTCCATAACACTGAATAATGCTATGTAGTTGCTACAACAGTAACTCGAATTTGATGGAAAATTTTCCTTGCATATTAAATAGTAAAATATTTTGATATTTTGTAATAATCTACAAGTTGACATAGGAAAAATATATGAAAAGCTTAAAACTTTTCAGAAATTAAAAAAAATTTTAATTAGGAGAATTTTTTTCCTATTAGAATATTTAAAATATAAAATTCTTGTGTATATTTGGAACGTTTAATATCAATATTGTATGATTTTTTTTTACAAAATTTAAGTGTAATTATTTTTAAGTTATTATATAATATTACATTTTCCTTAATTTTAAATAATAACAAAGAGAGACAGTTATTATAGTGAGAATATATATATTTAAAGTAACTCATTAATATGCACACCTTCTTAGTAAGTATTATCTAGAAATTTAAAAATGTTGGAAATTTCAATGCTTAAGCAAATTATTTTCAGATATAAATTGCTTGATTTAATATTTTATATATAAATTAATAAGATGTTTAAAAAAATTAACACATAGACTTTAATAAAATGTTTCCCAAAATTTTAAAATTACATTTTTAACTCTTATGCGTTTGGATATTAAAAACAGGAATAATCTAATTCCACAAACAAAATTTTATTCCCAAAATACATTTATTAAATAAACTATTTTCAGAATTCCACTTATTCGTAATGTGCACACACATACATTAGTAGTTTATACAGTTAAATGACGAATAAAAATTAAAAAAATTATTATGAAAATAAATGTTTTGTACTTATTTTGACAATTTTGGTAATGAACATACGTCACTAAATAAACAGAAATTTTAAATATCCATACCTAAGTAATAAATCTATATATATATATATATATATTCTTGGTTCTTCCGGTCTGATCTTAAGATTCTTGGGATTTATTAGTCTTCTTTTTAATTATTTACTGCTATATATACATATATATATATATATATATATGGAAGAAATTTATATAAAATATAGAACATAACAGGAAATAAATAAAAAAAAAAATTAAGATCAAATCTAATGAAATACAGATAAGAACCTAGCGAGTCAAAATGCAATTTCGGACTTAGGACCGAATAAGTGGGGTTAAACTAGTTTGAAGGCGCCAACCTTCCCCCTTTGCAACTCGGTAGGAAAGACCAAAATAAAATAAATAGAAATTTAAAGTATAACAATTCTAAGTATAAAAAATCCAAAGTATAAAAAATCTCATAGAAATATGAAAGAACAACCGACTACTATTAAGCAAAAAATTCTCCCAAAATGTTTAAGCAGAAAAATATCAAAAGAATTACCAGTAAAAGGATTCTTCCAAAAAGATTTTAAAACTTCTGCTCACAGAGCTTATTCCAGGAGATCCAACACTCTTGAAACCGAAGGAAAGCTTTTATATGTTGTGATAAAAATCTAAATTGCACTTAAACGCATCCTTTATACCAGCTTGTAAGGAAGACGCAAGAAAGATTACATTCAAATTTGGAAGGCTATAACTTGGTTGGTTGTCACAAATGTAGAAAATTGGTTGGTTGTCAAAATGTAGAAATTGGTTTGGTTATCTATATCTATATATATAATATATTATATATAGATGTTTGTATATATGACCCCGCTTCTCTCTTCAACACACCGTTCAACCAATCACTATGAAAATTGGCATGTATATGTATTTTTTGTGCTACCCTCTTTGTTGCAGCTCCAACAGATGGCGCTACAGCATATCAATTTATACACGATTCAATCAATCTCCAAGTTGCCACCTTAGTCGCCAAAAATGATGCCAATGTAACTCTGTAGACAACGTTTCGGTATGTTTCCATTGAATCGCCATTACAATTAAGAAACGGCGTTGCTTGCGAATATTACAATTTTAACATAAAATAAATACAACAGAAAGTAATATTAAGGTATTACACATCCAGATATAAATTATTTAAATTTTTTTTGCTTTCATTACACAAAATTTGTAACAATACGCTACTTTTGCTGAGCAGAGATCAGCTTAGGAAGGTGTTTTCAAAAATGGACCCACGAGAGTTACGGGGCGTTATATAGATTTATAGACTTAAAAATTAACAAATATAATTTTTTGTTCAACTGACTTATGCAAAATCTTCTTTTTTTTTTGTATAATTTGCAATTCACATCAAATTTACTCATTAAAAACTTCTTTACAATTCAATCTGTATTGTTTAATTTTTCAATTCACCCGTGTGAAGAACGGGTATACTAGCTAATAATGCATATAAATCATTTCTAATGGTTAAGAGTCATTAAATTAAAGTTCAATTCATAAAAAAATCATTTAAATCCAACAAAAATAATAGTTTGAGAGTTTTAAAAAATTCTGAAGCAATATCTAATTGCACAACATAGAATTTTACTAAATCAAAATTGTTTTTGATAATAATATATCGGAAAATTTATATCTTATCATGTTTCCTGGGAAAAATACTGAAGTCTAAGCATACATAAACAATATCAGATCAAAATATTTCTCAGAAAAGCAAATTTGAAGGCAATACTGATTTCAAATCAGTATGTACATAAATAGCTGGCGAGAATATGATCCATATATCACAAAAAATTTCAACAATACATAATACTTCAACGAACAAAAGTATTTAAATTTTAAATATATTACTTTCAGCATTAACATAAATATTTAAAGGAATAATAAACATTTGAATAAAATCATCTCGAGAAAAAATTAGCCCATTTTTGGAAATTAATGGTTATTCCCAAACACACAATAATTGAAAAAATAAAATGGTGTAATTATTGTAATTGATCTTTGCCCTTTCTGTATTTCCAAGAAATAAACTATTTCCAATAATAAAACATGCAATTTCTTTTTAACTTTATGAAAAGATTTTACATCAACTTGTGCGTGTTATATTATTCCTCCGAAAAAATATTTTGATGCCTGAAAAACAAGTATTGTATTCTTAATATATAATTCGCGTGAAGCTTCGAAGCATTTATATTCAAGGCAAGTATGCTACTAAGAATTGTTAGATATTCTAATTTCTGAAATTCCGAAAATGTGAGTTTGAGGTCCTTCAGAAAAAGTTAAATACGTTTTGTTTTTTATATGAATTATTCTATGAAAACTTTAAATAGTACTTTCTCCCAGAATTTTTATTTCATTAAAATTTTTACTTCACACATAAATATTTCCTTTGTGTTGAGTACTGTATATTTTTATTTGGATTCTCAAAAAAGTAACTTTCTACAAGATCCTTTTTTGAAATTTTATATAGTAAAGCTGGATATCAGAAATATTATTTTATTCATTAAAATAAATAATATTCACATTGTTACAGGTAAAATAATAAACCTTCAAACATAATTTGTAAGTAGTTTTAGCATTATGTTTTTTGTTTCCAATTGTACAGTGCATTTTCTGTTTAAATACTTCATTTTTCCTTACCTTTTAAGAAGAAACTTATCGTGTTTAATTAGATGAGATATCTAAAATTTTAAAAATAATTAAAGAGTTATTTTAAAATTATTTTAGTACGTCACTTTTAAGAGTAAACTCTTGAACTACACAAATTATACGATATATATCCAGACTCCGTAAATATAACTAATAAAATGTAAAGGTAGATATTTTTTTTAAACAAATTGCTGTGTCACAATCTAATATAAATTTTTTTAAAAAATGACTTATAGAATCTTTCAGAAACTATTGATTTTTATGACATATAATGGTATTAAATGCTAGAACATAGATTTATTCTTTAATTATTTTATGCAGTTCAATGTAATATTATTGGCAGAACATAAAAATAACGTTACAATTGTAAAATAATTTTTGAATATATGTTCAAATTTATAATTTATACGTTTCTATATGTTAATGGCCGGAATGTTGTTTAATGACGCTGAGTTGTAGGGTCTCAGTTCAAATCCCGAAGAAGGCATGTGTTTTTGTAAATGTACCGTGCTTTTGTGGCGGGGGGAGGGGGTACTCTAAGTAGCCATCGAGCTGCAAGTATTCTCGTGAGGTTGGTGGAAAGGAAAGAGAGGTGGTTGGCCACTAACTAGCCCCAGGATGTTCTCCCTCAAAATTGGGGTAGAGCCAAGCGAAATCGTACTGTTGCCTGGATGGTGCTCTAATCTACGGTAACGACAGGCGTACAATCTAGCCCTTGCCACGGTGAATTTCGTGGACCTTGATATGATACTACTGTTGATCGGGTGGCATAAGTAACAGCAGCAGCCATGTTAATGGTTTTCTTCCTATGGCTAAAATTTATCGATTATTTGATGCCTGAAAAAATTTACCTGTATAATATGATTTGTAAATACATTAGAAACTTTGTTAACTTTTTTTTTGTTTGGCTTTTAGATTAAATCTTTACATTGATGAGGAATTAATTCATTTTTTTTTATTTTAATCTTTCACTTACGATATTTTTTATGTTTAGCTATGGAAATTCAAGATTTTCGTTTTTTTACTGTTTGCTCCAAAGAATTCAATAACAAGGTATTTTTTATTTGTAATTAATTTTTCTTTCTTGCAATATGATGCTAATAACATTAAATGATATATTTAAGTTTCAGAAAACATTTAACTCATAATAAATAATATAAAAAACTCTTTTTTTAAGTCAATTCCTACTTAGGTCAACAAAGAAAATTTTTATTATAAATATAGTTACATTTTATTAAATAGTTACAATTAATTTAAATATGCATTTCTATGTATGGTGTTGGGCTATTATTTTTGTTTGTTAATATTTATTCATTAAATAAATTTAATTTTTCTAATAAATTAGTATAGAAAAGAAGAAATCACATTCTGAGAAATTAGTCCATCCTAGGTGGGATTCGAACTCACGAGCTTTGGTGTAGAATTCCTACACGCTATACATTCCACTGCAGGGACACAACGAGCAATTTTTCTTTTTGTATATCGTGTTGGACTATTATTTTTGTTTGATACTATTTATTCATTTTTTAGTTTAATTAATGAACTAATATTTGAAAAAACTGTATTAACATCAAGTGTCATCCACTACAAGTTTAAAAAACGTATTTGAACTTGAATGTGGATGCATTATATTAACGATTGAAAATTTGAACCAGATATATTTATGTATATAATTGAATATATATATATATATATATAGGGAGAGAGTGAACTAATAGTAGATATTGAAAAATTGATAGAAAATATGTGTTTTTTTTCACAAATACTATTTTATTTAATTATTTTGAATTTTGAAAGGAATATAGGGTTTAAAGACTAGTTAACTTTTAAATTTTCTATAGTAACTCTATACTATTTTGGTTTTTATATGTGAAAAATAAAATTTTTTGTAATTTAAGAAGGAAATTGCTTATATTCCACAGAATTTCAGATTTTTAATCTCTAAAGAAGAAGAAAAAATCAATATTCCATCTTCCGGACTATCTATTTGTGTGTGTTTTTTTATTCGAGGCTTTTTTCCGATATTAGAGATTTAATCTGGGAGGATATCCTCAATTTCCTCCTGATTTCCTCCCAAATATCCTTTCCGGTGTAGGAATTTTCGGAAAGCAAAGAAAGTGCCTAATGTCCGAATTTGTTAGATTTCCGGTTGTCATGACTACCCACCGGAAAGATGGATAGACTTTAGTCTCAATATCTTCTTAGAGAATAAAGTTTTATCTGTTTTAAGGAGAAAAAGACAGTCAACAATCTATTAAAATTATACACCGTAAAATCTATTTTTTCTAAAGAATTTTCTTTCAGGTTATTCAAGTTTCGTAAATTTCCTTGAGAAATATCCAGAATATAAAAGCTCTGACCATATGGTATATTTACTAAAAATATCTTAGATATATCTCATCTTTTTTATTGAGTGTCCGGAAAGTATTACTACACTTTCAAAAATTAATAAAAAACAAGTCATATAATTTTTTTTAAAGTCAATTTTTCCTTCGTTAGAAAAACGTACTGACGCCATCTGTTGAGCATAGGATTAACTTTAACAGAAATAACGCAGAATAAACTTAAATTGAAAATTAAAATTTATTAACAAATTAATATTTGAAGAAACTATACCAACACGGAATATCATCCACTACAAGTTCGAAAAAAATCATATGAACTTGAATGAATGGATAGTATGTATTTTAATAAGGGTAGAATATTTGATCAAGATATATATATATATATATATTCACCCACGTGGGTTTTAGGCTTTTGCCTTAGTTTATACTGGAAGCTATTATGTAGAAACAATTTCTGCTGCAGGAGAAGGTTGAGATCTCACAAAACAATGTTTAATCCTGTTTCACTGTCCTAAACCAGTGACAGCTCGAGAAATAATAGTTTCCCCTCTAGATACATTTCTTTTGGTTTGTCATGGTTCCATGTTCTTGGTTCTTCCGGTCTGATCTTAGGATGCTTGGGATTTATTAGTCTTCTTTGAATTATTTACTGCTATTATTATTATATATATATGTCGTGTTTCAAGTCAAAACCAAGCCTTTTAAAAAAGTTTTATTCAGCGAGTAATCTATGCGTCTGTCGCCGAGAGAAAATGGACGCTGAAGTGAAAACTAAGTGACTTTTACCACTTATGTCCAGATATTCTAAATACCCTTCTTAGTGTGAAGTTATACTTGAAAGTTAAGCATGACATATCAGGATATGAAAAATATTGATCTAGGATTAGAAGTGTTCTGTTTGGGCCATCTGTTCCGCTAAATTATTGGGTGATTAATTTAAGACTTAAAAATGTAACGAAAAATAAATGTTAAGTATTGTATAGGGTATTTATATATAATTTTAGGTCTTATTTAATTATCCTTACACATACTTATTTTTATTGGGAGAGAGTGAGCTAAGAGTAGGAATTGTATAAACAATCAAATATTTACACTTAAGGTTCTTTTATGTTCCATAAAGAAAATATAAAATTTTATATTTGATGAAGTTTATTTTAATTATTTATTGCAGGGCTTCTCAAACTTTCAACTTTTGCGACCCAATTTTCAATCATATTTTTCATCACGCCCCCTCCATAAAACAGGAATGTATTGTATTCAATAATAATGTACTTTGCCGCTCAAGCAACAATATAAACAAGTAATTATAAACCGTACAAATTATCAAGGTTAAACATTAAATTTTGTATACAGTAATTTTATACATGACAATCCCACGGGGCACTGGTAATTATTAAACTTGCTTTTTAGTATTGCTGAAATGAATTGTCCAACATATTGTGCAGTTCTGATGGATTTATAAGTGTATTATATGTGTGTTTTATATTTAATTATGTCAGAATGTATTTTGTTTGGCTTCTTTTCAATAAATTAATAATATTCAAAATAATATTTTATTTTCTACTTTTCGATACGCTTACGCCTCCCATTTTGGGTTATGACGCCCCCAAGAGGGGCACACCCCACAGTTTGAGAGACATTGTGTTAATGTATTGATAAAAGAAATTAGTTTCCTAAAGATTTTAAAAATAACAATATTAAATTGTGCCTTTTCAATCCTTGCAAAGACATTATTACTGAATCTACTTAGTTTTTATTTCTATTTATTTTTAGAAGCTAAATACCAAATAACATAAAAAATTTTACAATTTAATTTTCCATTAATAATACAGAAATATTTTGCAAACAATTCTTATTATTTACTTACCTCATCTTTAATTAGAGAAATATTTAATTAAAGTCGCGAAATCTTTACAATTCCTTGCTAGAAAGAGCATCCATGTTTTCTGAAGCAGAAAAATTTTCCTAATTAATTTATGACTAATGAGGCGGAGAATTTTCACCAAAAAAAAAAAAAAACTCGATTTTCTTCGCTCCTTTCTCAATTTCGGTATCTAATTCATTTTGCCCGAACGAGTCAGAAAACCACTTCATCTTTTAATACGAGATTAATATACCCGGAACATGGCATTCATAATTCATTTTCGGTCGTGATTTGTCGTTCGAGTATTTTTGTGGTGAGACGTAAAAGAAATGAGCTAAATTAAGGATGTGTTTTCCGACTTCTTTCGCAGTGATAGAGAAAATATGAAAGATGATACGAAGATGCTCGGTACGAATTAAGTGAATGCAAAGAGAAAATATTAAAGATGCATTGTTTTTTGTAGTTTATCGAGATAGCGATGACTTAGAAAATGGTTTAATATATTTAAACCACTCACATTTTCATTAAAAAATCTCACATTGTTGTTTATAGGCAAGCGTAGAAGGGTCTCTAAAGCTTTCTTTAAATATAGTTGAATGTTAATTATTTTAACAAAGCTATTTCCTTTAAATACTTATTAACTTCTATTTAGGTAATCGGTAAATATTTCAGAAAGAATATATCATATGTTCCCTTGCAAAATCTGAGAATTTTTTAATTCTTTAGTTTTATTTTGCTTTTTTTCGTTAAACATGAGTAAGAGACTTGAATCTTTTAATTTTGGGTGTGTTTCGAATGCAATCTTTATTCTACATAAAAAAAGGGTCATAAATCGTACAAAATCAGGTCTGAATCCAAGTTTCTGAATGGTTCGTACAAATTCATTTTTTGGCGTGTCTAAATGCTTATAGGAAAGTTTCATTTGCCAAATCGATTAACTGCATTAAACAAAAAATTGATTATAATAAAATATTATACATTGCACTTTTTAAAATTGTTTTTAAATTACAAATTCAAAAATATGATATAGTCTGCATTTCTGCAGATGATGCATCTTTTACCTAATGACATATAAAAAGTATAAGATGGAATATACTTAGAGAGTAATTGTTATTAATTAATACAATTTTATCGTAATTAAAGAAGTTAATCGATTTTGCAAGTGAAAGAAAATAATTAATTCACATTCAGTCCTCTAATTATGTTTTATTACGAAAAATCTTCGTTATAGAGAAATAAATGTTTTATTAAACATTTTACCATTTATGAGAATAACTATTCTATTAATGTAACATAATATTACGAGTATTATTTCTTTGTTTAAATCAGGAACGTCTTAAGGTATCCAACTATTGAGAATTTTGCCAAAAATCGAAAAAAGATTTTATGATTTTATTTTATAAGCCATTTTAGTAGCTTTATAAAAATACCTAGTTTACTATTTTTCGTCCACTAGAACAAAAACTGCTAGTGTTCTAGTAAAAGCAGATAGCATTATTTTAAGCAAGATGTCATACTTAAACTCGAAATGTGTTTTTTTTTTTGAAAATGCTCAAACGGGGCAAGCGATTCAAAAAACTGTTTTGAAATTATAATTTAAGATGTTTTCAGGGAGTTTAATTCCATTTTCTTAGAATATATCTTACAATAATACTTAAAGTAATTTGAAATTTTATGATCAGTTTATGTGGACAATAAGAGAAAAATATTGCTTTTGTTATTAAAAGAACTTAATTACATTAATTTCTACTCCCGGTGCCATTTACTCTTATATAATATTTAGTAAGTGAGATGTGCTTGCTTTTTTTTTTTTACACATTCTCTCGAAATCTAGGCCTTTTGATGTTAACTGCAGAAACATTTCATATTCTGCGTTCATAATTTGTTTTTGTTTCCTCATACGTTAAGAAGTTTTTTCATTTAAATCATTGTTCGGAAAGTCATTGAAATGTTTATAGCTGTTTGAGAACTCCTGTGTGTTCTAGAGGAGTTTAAAAACTAAATTTTAGGTGCCAGCGATTGCTAAGAAAGTTTTGAAATAATGAACTGAAATTTTTTGTGTATGTTCTGTATAATAGCAGATATGTTTTAACCTTCAGATTTATCAATCACTGTTTTATGATAAAATTTACAGCTCCATATGTGAATATAACTACTGCTTTTTAAGCAATTTCATGTAATAACAAAGATAAAGTGCCCTAGTTTTTGTAAAAATTAAAATATCTCTTATCCTGAAGGTCATTTCAAAACTGAATAATATAGCAACACATTAGATTAAAAAAAATTGAAAATTTGTTCATAAACCTTTGGTGCAGAATAGGCCACGTTCATGTTATTTTTTGTCAATTTTTACCCATTTTAGTAATAATAATTTATTTTTCTATTCTTAACTTTAGCATATTTTTTTAAAATGTACTAAGAAAATCTAAAAACCACAAAAAAAAAATCCCTATATCTCCATTTTTTTAAAAAAAAGCTATCGCAAGTTGTTGAATACCTTAAGCGATTTTTGTTTCATGTTAAGAGAAAAAAATGTTTAAAAATGCATAGAATTTTGTCGGGACCACTGTATAATTTCGTGTTAACTGACATTTTGTCTTAAGCGTTTTCTAATTTACACGTATTTCACTGTACATCGTTGTTTCGCTTTTATATATTTATTTTCTATAACAAATAATATTTTAAAGGGGTCAGAAATTACGTTATCTTGAAAAATGCCTATATTCTTGTTACAAATATGAATTCTTTTTTCTACTATGTGTTGCTTAACGAGGAAATATTATTATTTCTGATTTCTTTACGACTTTTTTCAAACATTTGTGGAATAAATTCAAATATTCAGAACGTAAGCAATTCAAAACATTTTCTATATAATTCTTAAAGAAATTCCGCTCCGAAATGAGAACATTTTTTAAAAGCAAATCAACTTTGATAATTCACCAAAAAGGGGGCTCTGCACTGTCCACGGGTAAAAGATGTAAAAACGAATTGTGTTTGCATTCAATGTAAAACAAATATGTGCTTAAAGCATATGAATACAATCTGCTCTGAAAGTTCGGAAAATGATTAAAAAATTTGTTTTCTACTTTCTACTATCCTTAACATTAATAAAAAAGTAAGTTTATTACTGGAAAAAACGCTTTACTTGTGTTTTATGAAAAAAATATAAAATTATATGTTTTAAAATGAAAATTTTGTAGGTTTAGTTTAAATTAATATTAGTCTTATTTGTGTGCAATAAATTTAATAATTTTATTTGCATAATACAAAAAACATCTTGTACTTTATAAATATGTATTATAATTGACTTAAATTTTTTTCATCCTTTAATATACGTGTTAAAAGTTTGGGGTGTTCTCTACACCCCGCGAGTAACGACGGCAGCAAAAACAGGCGTGAGTGACACTGCGGATTAATAACTAAGCATTATAAAATACAAATTCCAATGAATATAAAATAATAACTCTGACCATTGATAATAAAATAAAAATTTAAAAGGGTAAATATTAACCTCTATGATCAAGAACAAAATACACTGCATAAAATGATATTCAAAAGAGTATTTAGCAAAGGAATTACTTTTGCCAATCTTTATTTTGACGTATTACTTCATTCCTGTAACCACACTCCTAAAATAACGTAAATATATCATACACAGAAGGAGTTTATAAAAACAGAGTTCACTTCCCGTGTAACCACATTACCTGTTTTATTTCAAAAGCTAAAATATTCTATAATTTTGTTCATCTCCAAAGTTTTTCCTAAGTTTGCAACAACGAAACACGCAAGGTGAAAATTGAGAAATCTGATTTTCCCCCTGTTCTTTTTGGCGACACTCCAAAGGAAGTAGGGACTAAAGAATTTTTATCGGTTTTGTGTTCCGAAAAAGTTTCTTTTAGCTTGCTAAATAAAACTCGTTGTATTCTTACAATTGGCCAGATGTTGAAGCACTTTGTTACGAGTATCAATTTAGATAAGAAGTAAACAAAAATAAAGTGAAAAATTTATCTCTCTTTTTCAGTGCTGCAAACAATCTTTGCAAGCATTTTCGGATGGAAATTCTAAAATTAAACATTTTGGAAGCATTTAGCAGCATCGAATATATTACGAAACTTTTATTGCCAGTTTCATACAAAAGGTGAAATAGAACAACAGATTAAAGCTCGAGTTTTATTTTGGCTCAAAATATGAGTATTTTTCGAGTATTCTTAAGGAGAAAGTAAATTACTACAAATTTAGAAGGGAAAAATATCCACAAAGAGTTATGCTTGTACATATATTTCAGAAAGTTGAATTGAAAATTTTTTCGAGAATAATATAGATTGTTGGCTGGTCACACAAAAAAAAGTATTTCTTTCAAAAAAATAAATTTAATTTCGTTTTTTATCCTTTATATATTTTAATTCATTGCTTGTTTTATCAAGTTTATATCTTTTTACTGTAAAATAACTCTCTCTTTTTCTTAAAAAAAATGGAGCTACAGGGATTTTTGTGTGGTTTTAGAGTTATTTAGTACATATTAAGAAAAATATGCTAAAATTAAGAAGAGGAAAATAATTTATTTTTACTAAAATGGGAAAAACTGGTAAAAATTTACAAACAATATCATAACATTCTGTACCAAAGGTTTATGAACAAATTTTCAATTTTTCAATTCTGGTGTGCTGCTATTTTATTCATTTTTGAAATAATTTTTAGGATAAGAGATAATTTAATTTTTACAAAAAGTAGAGCAATTGATCTTAGTTATTATACGAAATTTCTTAAAATATCAGTGATTATACTAACATAATGGACAGCAAATTTTGTAATAAAACAGTGATTGACAAACATGAAGGTTAAAACACTTTTATTATTACTCAGAATAACTCACAAAAAACTAAATTAATTATTTTCCAAACTTTTTTAGCAATCGCTGTCCCTGTATGAGCATTTTCAAAACAAAAAAAAACCCATCTCGAGTAAAATACGTTTTAAAGTATGACATCTTGCTTAAGGTAACAGAACACCTTCGAAGAAAATTTTTTGAATTAACCTGAATTTTGCCTGTTACTGCATATTTTATGACCTTATGGGTCTTTAAAATCAGAAAAACACCCAAGTAAAGTCTTATTAGTGCACATTTTTTCTGTGAAAGGGGTATTTTATGAAAAAATAAGCAAAAATAAGACTTTACGCAAAACATGATAACTGAAAATAAAATAAATATATTGACATTTTGTAAATTGAATAATATAGCATACAACCTTATCTAGGGAATAGACACTTATTTTGGTAATATAACCATTACGTGAGAAGCTATTGTGTTTCGAGCTTCTGAACGTTGAAATTTTCTTTAAAAGCTATTGTAATTTTCACTTTATTGCTGTATAAAAAATTTTTACTCAACATAAAATCTTAAGAGAGGTCTATTCCCTGTATTAGTATTTAAAAAACATATATATAAAATTTTTATTTCATCCAAGCATAACTTTTTGAGATATTGTGTTTTGCGGTAAGAAAAAATGTAAAAAAACTCATTTTGAGAAAACGACAAAAATAACATTAAACTAATCTGATTACAAGAAAAACACTTACTTTCTTATTAAAAGGCACCAGATTTATAATTCTCTCCATCTTTAACTTCTAAAACAATATTTCTTTTCTTTTTATGGGCTCTTAAAATTTTCCTATGTTTCTTTGTTTTGGGGTCTGCGTTATGAATCGATTCACGGATTCTGCATTTATCTAAATGTTTATATCCCCGTAAGGTAAACACCCCAGGATTTTCAATATTCATCTTATTAAAAACTTTGAGGCACCCATTTAATCCCTCATTGAAATGTATAACAGCATCATACGACCCAAATTTAATTGTTTTGAGCGAAACAAATACTTCTTTCGGAACTTTTTGCCAGACTATTCCGTTAAAACACTCATTTGCATTTTGCGTGCGTCCATGTAAGCACTTACTTAATATCTGTTTGTCGCATAGTTCTAAATATACTGGTTTAATTTTATTTAAAACATCATTTGATAAACCAGCATATTTTGTGGTACATTTTGTTCCATTTGCCACCCCCGCTGAAAATAACACCAGCTGTCTTTCCCTATTGGGCACTGACCATGCATCGGTTTCTTATCACTTGATGCACAGTGATATAACGCAGCAATTACATTTTGCTGCATGGCATTTAAGTTACCGACATTACTGCGTACAGCAATTCCGTAGTAATTTTGAAGTCGGTCGATAAAATTATCAGTTAATTTGCCTTTACCAGACAGTCCTTTAGTTTTTGTTTTTAGCTTTCTTAGACGCGAGCCCACTCTCTTTTGTACATGGCCAATGCACTCAAACTTTGTCACACTGTTCATTCCATAAGTGTCTTTCACACTCATGAAAGCTTTTGTGAGTCACCATCTCCATAATATTGCGTGTATTGAAGTCTGCGGTTTTTTTCTGAACGAAGAAATATTCGTGAAGCCCCCACAATTTCCATTTTTGACGAAGATCCCGTGAAGTTACACTGACATATGTGGTCGGCTTTTGACGACTCATATTCAGAGTTTCTTGGCATAGTCTGAAGTCTCTTACATGTAGGACAGTAGGACGACATAACTTCTACGTCTAACACCTTACCAGTATCAACTGATATTGCAGCAACACAACCATTCATAGACGTATAGCCTCTACGCTGCCATGTGCCATCCACAGATATGCCACATTTTACAAAATCAGATGAAAAATTTTCTTTTATATCCACAATTTCAGTAGCAGCTTTTTTCATGGATTCCTCAGCTACTTCCTGGACCACTTTTAAAAGCTTTGCTTCCTGATTTTTGAAAGCAGTTTTTGTCAGTCGAGGCAAATTTAATGTTGAGCATAATTTAAATGCACCAGCAAAACCCTTGCCTATCTGCCGCATACCATATACTAGCCTGGTATTTATGACTGGTGCATTTACAACTTTTTTTGATGAAGCAAATGCAAAGAAAAAGTCACAGCATTTACATTTTAGTGTAAAATGAGAGCATAATCCATACATGGAATCCTCAAAAAGCTCTACTTTTTCAGCAAAACATTTTGGGCAGCAAAGTTTAGAAAATGCATCCACAATAAGCTCAAGATCAATTATTCTGTTACCAAACAGAGGACCAGGCATTTCTTCTGCAGTTGACATACTCTCATTTCCCAATTTTGAAGAACTAGCAGTGCATTCAGGAACAGGTGTTGAATTGCTGTTATTTTCGGAAATTTTTGTGTATTTATTTCCAAAAAATTGTCTCTTACGCTTTCTAGCAATACTTTTTACCATTTTCAAGCAAAAATAAAACAGAATAGAATTATTTTTTAACTTTCTACGCTGTCGATTCTTTCAGTATGAAAATCAAACATATATGTAAACAAAGTCACTAAACAACAAATTTGATGCCAGATTTCCTACATAAAAAAGGAAAAATGTATTTCCAAATACATTTATATTTATTCTCAAATATTCTATTTTAATTTCTGACAAAATATTTGTATATTAATTTTCATATTTCATGTCATATACCATGAAAGAGAAACGTAAACAAACAATTTGGGCCACTTCCGGTTAGCAGAAAGGCATTTCCGGTCAGAGAAATTCATGATCAAGTAATATTAAAAAAGCTGTAACTTGGCTTCTAATTAAGCTAGAAACAAAATTTTTACAGATTTAGAAAGATAAAAGATTGAATTTTAATATTTGATCAAAAACGAAAAATCCATATTTTGACCGAAAATTGAGTTTTAAAGGTGTCCTGTCACCTTAAAGAGTAATAGCGTTTGCTTTTACTAAAACACTTGTAGTTTTTGTTCTAGTGAACAGAAAATAATAAACTTGATATTTTTATGAATCTAATAAGATGGTCTGTAAAATAAAATCATAAAAAATGTGTCAATTTTTGGTAAAATTCACAATTTTAAGGCAGTTGAATACTTAAAGGAATAACAGTATTATCAACATATTGCTTGATATCTGAATGAAAACCCTACCCTAGTTAAATATATAAAACATTCAAGGTACAAATGGGCGAAATACATTTAAAAACTAAGCTTAGCAATTTTATAAAGGGAAGAGGAGAAGTACACCAGTGAAAAAAGAACAATCACCATAAGAAACCATATCCTCTTCCGGTTTAACTTTGGAAGAAGGGTCAGCGTAGGAGTAAGGCACATACGCAGAGAAATGATAAAAGAGAGCAACAGCAGACTGGCGTGCTCGACGTTATTCGAGTACAAATCATGATGACGAACAGACGTATGCTGACTAGTTTCGATATTGTAAAAAATCTGAAAATTCCCATTAAATTACCTTGATAGAAAAAAATAATACATTACAAGGATAAAATAGCTGTAATAATAAAGAAATAGCTGCTTATATGATTAGTTCAAAATATAAAAATAAAATATTACTACTTAAGATTTCTATTTAACCATAATTCAATACACGAAAAGTCTGGAATTACTTTCAAGTAATCATTGTACCATTTTCGTCTGAAAGGTTATGTTTTAACGTAATGTGCTCCAGCCATATTTTTTTCCACATCTTTCTCAACACTTAAAAGTTCCCTCATTAATTATAGCGCAGGACAATTTCGATGAGAGACATAAATAACAGTAATTGCTCCGTAACTTAATTTGAGAATTTTTGATTGAGTTTTCGTGCTCTTAATGGATGGTTTTGTTTGTTCTCAGAAATTCTTACTCCGAAATTAGAAATATTCAAAATGGCTTCGCTTGAATAATCAGTGAAGCTAAATTAGAAGTTTGAGATTTCTAAAAAGTTTTCCAATAAGATGATTAAAGCAGATTTATACAATGCAGCAAATTATGCAAAAGAAAAAAATAAATCGAGCTTAGATTAGAATGAATAATCTTTTATTTTGTTTGTAGATACGTTTCTGGAAATTTCATAGAGTTTTGTATTATTCATGAGATAATGATAAATACATTCCTCGACTAATTTAAGAGAATAATCTTGGTATTCTTCTCTCCAAGTGTTTTTAAAAAGTGTTTACATTTCTTTAGAAAGCTAAAAGCAGTTGAAATAATATAAAAATATTATCAATGTTTAAGATCTTTAATATTTTCTATAATAAAACAAACATCTTATTATTGTATAATTTATTCAATAATTAAAAGGCATACGTAACTGTAAAACATAATTTAATATTAAAACGTAGTTTAGTGCTTCACTTTTTGCATTAATGTTAATAAAATAAAATTATAAGTTATAAACTATATTGTGTTGTTTTATAGAATTTATATATAGGTTAAACATGTCGTAGCTTGCAAATTTAAGCGCTTTTGTATTTATTAGCTACAGTACATTTTAATAGATAAACAGTAATTGATTCACAGTTGCACCTTAAAAATTTTGTGACTTCTTCAGATTTGTGCAATACCAAGTAATAATATCTAGCAAACATAATTTCATTAACAAATTTCGATTTATCAATTAAAACAATTATAATATTATGCGTGGTTCGAATTTGATGTAACAAAGCCTGTTGTCGTAATAACCTTTTACAAACTTTAAAATCACCCAATTTCATACTGATTACGGTAAATTCAGAGTGTATCTCAAAAGATTTAACCTGTACCCTTTTAATTTTTTTGATTGCACTGTTGAGGAGGGGCACACATTTGATCCGTTTTCGTTCAAAACTAAAGAAAAAACAAAATGTCTGAAGGTTAAACTTCATGCCCTTAAAATCAATTAGCTGAATTTTTTCAGTTTAGTTCAAGTTAAGCAGCATACATACTATTTTGAAATTTCATTGATTCAATTTTGTAATATATTTTCATTGTTCTGATTTTATACGTTAATCGTTTTATTTACATTAATTTGTTGTTTTGGCTTTGTTACTTAATTATTTAATTTTATAAACAATTAAGTAACAAAATTGTTCGATTGTGTAGCTTCATTTGTTTCGTATCATTTGTTTTGATTTTTATTCTTTATTCTATGTCTTAGTGTTTGTATGTTTTACTTACTTTTGCAAGCAACGTGTGATACTTATAGTAGACGAGAATTATTTTATCTGTCTTCAATAACAAAACATACTGTATATAAATGGAATAGTTAAAATTTGATATAGCATTTTAGACTTGTTATTTTTCGATTTTATTTCACACTTCATTTTCTTGATTTTTGGACATGACATTAATAGGTATTTATACACAAAAAATATTTTTTTTCTTTATTTCAATAACGTTGAAGATTATTTAATAATCCTTATAGCATTTCGGCCAACGGAAAATAATTTCACATGAAAAAAATTCTTTGAGTTTACATTTAGTTTTAGAATACTCATGTCCAAAATTATTTTTAGCGTTACTAAAAACTACTATACTGTTCGAATTAATTAGGGGAAAAGGTAAGAAAAAGCTTTTATCTAAAACCTTAGATTTTAATCATTACATACATTAAATAGACATAAAAACCTCTATATTACGAAGTATGTCCTCCTATAGTAGAAATGATCTCTTTAACTTGTCTTGGTTTTGACTTCATTAGTGCAAGGGGGGCACATGTTCTTAACTTTATCATCGTAGAACAACCCTTGTATAGCACATTTTATCATTTGTTCTGTTGCTTTGCAACTCATCTTAGTTAAGCGATTCTAAAGAATATGACTTAAATTCTCAATAGGGTTTAGGTCTGGGGAATTATCAGGCCAATTAAGCTCCTTCATTGTATTTCCCCCCAAAAAAGTGTGGACCAATTTCGAAATGTGACAAGAAGCCAAGTCATGTTGACATGTTCCATCAGATGTTTCCATGAACGCAATAATTCTACAGCGTAATATTTATATGTATTTGACATAATTTATGATGACTTTAAGAGGAACTAAGCTTCTAGTCCCATTTATTGAGAAAAAACACAAAATATTTGTTTAGAAGGGTTTTTTTACAGTGTGTTGGGTATGATCAGGTAGCTAGAGTTTTAACTTCACTTCTCTATCTGAACCTAATTTGCATCCCTGCAGAAATAAATATTTTCATCACTGAAAATCACCTTTTTCTAGTCGCTAGCAGTCCAGGATTGCTATTTTTTGGCCAAAGCAAAACGTTTTTTACATTTTTACTGAATTGGAAATATCTCCTTCCTCGGTCTTGGTGACTTATTGCTAACTTCCAGAAGTCTTTTTCGTACAGTTGATGGGCTCACTTCAACACCATAATGCAATAAACCCTTCATATGTCTTTTCTTACCTTATTTTGCTATTTCTTATTAGAATTTTATAAATTCTTGGAGTAGCTTTCCGTTTGAGCCCACATTTTCCATTTCTTTTTGGAGAGGAAGTTCCGGAATCTTGAAGTGTTCTTAAAATTTTTGTAACACTTGAGTCGCCTACACCAACTACCGAGCTATAGGTCTCACATTCTCAGAAGTACGTTTATTTAGGGTGATTATTTTAGAACTCTTCTTTAGAGTATAATATCCATTTGAGAAAAAGTAAAAGTAATAGGTATTACAAGGAACGCAAAATTATAGCCACCAACTGCCACAGTGAAAGGCTCACAACTGGACAATTGATACACGAAAACACATCAAATGAGTAACTTCTAGTCAAAGTCTATCAATCATATTACCTCTAGACAGATATAACCGATTTGAGGGGGCTCAAAACATCACTGATAATCACATACCTACTCAGAGAAGAAAAAATGCTTGTCCCAATTACTTCGGACAGTACAGTATATTTTGTGTTATTTTTTTCCCCTTTAAAAAAACTCTTGATAAAATTTTTGTCTACATAGTGTCATTTTTATGGAAAATTCTAAAAGAAAATCTTTAATCTATAAGCAGGGGTTTGTTCTCATATTTTTTGATAAATCAATTTGTAAATTTGATTTTAGTTTGTTATATTAATTCTACTTATCATATGTATTTGATTATTCCTAAATACAATTATATGAAAAATTATAATAGCTTTTACTAATTCAATACTTAACTGTATGTAAAGATGCAGACGAAAAAAAAAGTAGGAGAGAGGTGTTTTAAATTGATGCGTGATTTCATACAAATTATGATCAACTATAGTTGAAATGGTTTTGAGAATTTAGATTTGAATAACAGGAAAGGAATAAAGATTGTAAATTGAATACTTTAATTACTTTGCTGTTACAAATTAGGAAATAATTATGAACTTAAAAACAGATTTGACACAAGATAATTTATATTTACTAATTGAAAAGTTATCGTATGCTGATATAAGCGTGTTAAATAATATTTTTCATCTAATAAAACATACATATTATACAAAAAAGGAATATATTTATAATTTTAATTTTTTTCGTATTTTACAAGTCTGAATTCGTAAGAAATTTGGCATTTTATGTGTTCATGTAAGATAAAATTCAAATTTAATCAATGTAAATTAAATATATAATTTGTAGTTGAAAAACGTTCTTTTTGGAACTCGGATATGGATATATTATTATTTATATAGTAATTAACGCACATATAATATGTATCAAAAATATATATTTTATTTTATAAAGCTTATAAGCAATTACAAGACATGGAGTTGCTTTTTTTTATTCATATTCGTTTTTGAAGACTTGATTATCAGAATTCAAAACACTAAATAAAGAATTTGTCAATATACAAATATTCTAAAAAAAATTAAAATTAGGGACTATAAATTTTAAAAGCTAATTAATACTATTCGAGTAAATTTTTATTTTGCAATTAAATTATCCAGATTATAACTATTAAATCTAATAAGTTATTTACAAATCAATTCAAAAAAGAAATCGAGTGGTTAGAATTGAATTTTTTGGAAAAATAAAATTTATTTCATTACTTACTACAAACAATTTCGGTAATGTCCTTTATAATGCCGAATGAATTTGTCAAATTTTAATAAATTAATTGAATATTTAGCTTTAATATAATAATTATATAAACTCCATATTTCCTGAGTATAAATTCCATAGTTCAACATTAGAATGACATGTTTAAAATAATCGAGCCGTTTCTCTTTCAAAATATTTTACAGTATTTAAATAAGATAATTTAATAAATGTCCGACCCATTAGAAAATCCTTGAATAATGATGCTTTAATTATTTAAAAACACGGACACAAAATCTTTAATTTCACATAAATGCTCAAATTTAATAAAAATAATAAATTATATTTCAACATTAATCACCAACAAAAGTATACTGTTTGAAAATTTAGACATTTCTAAGTATTTTTGAGCTCCAAAACATTACTTGTAGAGATTTTAAGAAATTGAATGATATCGATGACAGAGAAAAACAATCTAGTTTTTAAACAATGTTGAATTTTTTTCTTCTATTTATTCATTTATCATATTTTTTCTACAAGAATCGATTTAACTCAAACATTTTACAGGTGATAGATGGAGTGATACACAAGAGGCTCGAACAGGATTTCCTGGAGAAAAAGAATGCTAGGTTAGAAACTTGGCATGTCTTCAACATTCTACTAGACATTGAGAAATAATTGGAGCATTTTCCAGACTTGGATGTCTCGAGACCTATTTTTGGTTTTTCTTCAAGGGAATTTTTCATTTTTCTGTCTGGTATCATTTTTGTATTATTTTGGTTTTTACTTACGTGTGTGTCCCAATTTTTATATATAAAGGAATGTAACAAGTGTGATTTGAAGACAGGAAGAAACTCATTTATAAGTTTTTGAATGCATTATATATATTTCTTTAACCATTTACTGACCTCAGATGGAAATTTGAGCAATGAAGAAAGAAGACAAATTTAAAAAGAAACATTAAAAAATTTATTGCCATTAACAGCTTGTATTTCATATGCATAGTGAGTTGGATAAATGATACAAGTAAGTTGGATAAATGATAAAATAATTTTAATTAAAAAAATTTATAATCTCAGCTGAGGTTTAAATAAATATAAAAAAAGGAGTATGATTAGTTTGTAGGATACTGTTATTAAACTTGCATTTTTTAAATATTTTCGTACTAAATTATTAAAATTTCAGTTATTCTACTAATGAAGGTACTATCTTTATTTTATTATCTTATACCCTTTTTATTTAATTCGTGCAAGAAATGTCTCTTCCACATATTATTTTTCTGAACTATAATGGTTTAATTTTTACTTCGAGAAAAATATTAGTGGAAATACTTGGGTGTTTCTGTAAGTATTTGTAGTTAATCATAAAAGTTTTTGAGAGCAAAGTTATCAAAGTGTAATAGGCAAGCCTTCTATATGTAAACCGAAAGGAAAATAAGAAAACATTCCAATTCATTAAAATTTACAATGAATTGGCATTCCTTTTTGAAATACATCTGTTTATAACTTTAATATTAGTGTATGAAAATAACAATAGCAATGAAGAATTATGCAAATTACACTCATTTACATAAATTGAAGATGATGCCAGTTCCAGGAAATAAAGGCTCAGAAGCAAAACAAACGGGACTTATTCATTAAGCTTATTTATTAAATAAAAGATAAAGAACAAAAAAGATGTCGTGTGTGTGATACCGTTCATGAAAACAACAATTTTTGCTCCCTGGAACAATTACAAAAAATACTCCATTTACAAAAACTTAATATTACACGCGGTTGGTATGATAATTAATACATTGTGTGTCTCCCATATGATGAAATACAGTCCTTACAACACCTAGGCATGTTGAGTCTCAAATTTTCGAGCTGATCTTAGTGAAGACTACTCCTCTCAACACAAGCAATGGTCTCTGAAATTCCGATTCACATGCAGGACGTGGTTGAAGAGCTGAAACTCTTTGGAAAAGCATGTGCCATATATGCAATGCCGGATTCAGGCCGGGTGAGAATGCTGGCCATTCTATTAGGGTAATAAACTCAGATTGAAGCCATTCATTTAGGATGTTTGCTTGGTAAAGGCGGGCGTTGTGATCCATAAACACAACTTCTGTACTCATGGCTCCCCTAAACAAAAGTAAATGTTATTTCCCTATAGCTTTGGTCAGCCATGATTCCGATTTGAACATGCAGATCTAATCTGGATCCCTGCAAAATTTCCCCCAAACGAGCAATCTTACTCCACCGTAACTATGCAGTTCAATGATAATGCCTTGAATGTGATAGTCCTTCAGGGCAATTGTTTACTTATTTTTATTTGCCTGCCCGCATGGGGGGCATTTTAATCTTAGGCGAATAGTCAGAAACTTTCTCCCGCCAGTTTCTGACCAATCGTGGCTTCTGTTAAAAATGAGTCAAGCGACCTTTATAGTCAGTATAAAAAGCAATAATTCTTTGTTATCTCTCTCTTTGTCTCCATGTCTTCGTCTTAGAAATGTGTTTATCGGCTGCAGCCTGGTTTGTGTTACGTGTCCGCTTCTTGTGTTGTTGAAATGCTATGTGAAAAAATATAAAATAAGGAGGAATAACTATATGATGTCTCATAAATTCAACGTTCTCTACATGCACACCTACTCTCGGAATAATGTCTTAAATAGAAATAACTAACACTCGCCTTGATAACGACATTAATCATTACCACTCGACTCTTATATTATAGAACTTGACGAGTGTTAGTTATTTCTTATTTAGACATGATTATTTAACTGCTTTCGGACCTTCCAGTATCTATGGTAGATATTACCAGAGAAAGCAAGGCAAATCTTCTGGTGCTCAGCATTTATTAGGGAATTTTCCCTGCACAAAATACAGTTTAGAGAGGGCATAACTTTTAGTTTATGCAAGAGACCCATAAGGCAGTCGTATCCGGTTTCCAGCTTGAAGCCGTAAACCGCATGTGATCTTGCGGATACGGGATCTCAAATCTAAAGATCTAACTCTCTTAAAATGCATTCCCGGAATTTTATTTCATCAAGAGATTTCCCGCCCATATGTTGCTTTTTTTCATTGCACGGCGGGTTCCGCTCTCTTTGTGTTCTGAGCTTCCTCTGATATTTCATGCAATATGCTCTGCTGGTACGCAAAAGGTCCAAACACAAAAACAATTTTAAGTTTTCTTATTTAAGGAAATCTAGGTTTAATAAGAAAAATTAAATTACAAATTAAATTGATTAGAAAAGTTATCAGATTAATTAGTGAATGTTATTATAGTAATAAACTATAATTTAAGTCAAAACAACTTGCTCGTAATAATAGTTCGATTTGATATTCAAACGCAATTGCATAAAGAAATTTAAAAAAACTGAAAATATTGCATATGAATGCAATTATTCTCTAATTTAATTGATTAGAGAATCTTTAATTGGAATAACACATTTGCAGAAGCTTTTGGAACCTATCAAGTATAAGAATTAAATTCATGAAAACAGCAGTGTAACTGCCGCTTAAATCATGACTTGGGGTAACCAAAAGTAATTAATAGAATCTCGGGGTAAATTAATATATTTAATGACATAAGATAGCACAGTTACAAAGAACAGACACTTAGACAATTACAAGACAAACATTAAGAGAAAATAAGTGAAAATAAGTAAAGTTTACATAGTCCAGGATTGGACATCGAAATGGGGAACGCACGCTTGTCCAGATCCAAACTCTCTCTGACGATACTACAGTGTTTCGTACAGTCACACTTCCGGTCCAAGCCCATATTGTAATGGCGGCACCTACATTTCGTTCTTGGAACTATACCGTGCGTTATAGTTGTAATTAATTATAAATGACTTTGCATGAAATAATTTAGTCTTTTACAGAATTTTTTAATCAAGTGTAACTATTCCAAATAAAAAAATCTCTTCTAAATAATGCAATTAAACACTCAGTATCATCTTGGTGTATGCATAGAACTTACAAAGACTAACTTTAAAAAATACATAGTTTCTTATATATTTATTCCATTCCTTAATTAAGTATACAAAAGCAGCATTCCAAGCTTATATAAGAAAACAATTGTACGTCAACGGCCGCCTCGTGAACGAAGGGGAAGAGATAAGGAGGGGGGGGGACTTCCACCCTTCAAATCTTTCGGCTTGCTAATATTATTGAATAAAAATGTAATCTCTTTTATTTAATAATTATTTTATATAAGTTTCAAAAGCACTAAAGTTGACTAAAAAATATTCATCAATAAAAAACCAAAAGAGTTGCATCTAATTTCAAAAGAAATCAAAATTTAATTTCAAATTGTAATTGAATTTTGATTTTTACATCCTCTAAAATTGATAATTGTTTTAAAAAAGTAGCATTGAAAGTTATCATTAATTTTTTCAGTAATAACTTTTCCTTTAGCAATTTTCTTATTTTTTTTCAAATCAGAGTTTGTATTTTTTTTATTCAAATTAAATTTAATACATAGCAATGCTGTAATTTAGAAATATTTTTACTTAGTTTTCATTAATTTGTTCTTATTCTTTCCTTGTTTGTTCTTTTTATTTATTTTAACTATAGAAGAACTATATAAATAGTTCTAGGTTTAAGAGAGCAACATATTAGGTTTGATTTTGATGCTCTTTTACTAGAGGGCATACATATATTTATGTATTATCTTTGTATTATTTGAATTATAAAGCTTTAATAAATGTTCATCATTCACGCTCTGATGGACAAAAAAGTACACTTTATCCCGATTTTGAGATACCAATTCGAATTCCCTTTTTAAAATAATGATGTCACACAACAGAATCAATTTAAGTAGCGCATTTGCTTACATTTGATAGTGCATCTCACGAATAAAATAATACAAAAATAAATGACTTACACAACTTATGATGAAAGTTAGGTGAACTGATAAAGCTTTTTAAAGTGAGAAAATTAAATTACTTTTTCTATAAGCAGATACCTGATATTCAGTGACATAAATTTATTTGTCAATCATATTCCTGCATTTTAAATATAAAACGAAATAGCTTTTTTCTCCTCTCGACTTTCTTTAAATGTAAAGATTCATGATAAAACCATTTATGGAACTTAAAGTTTTAAAATCTAGTTTGATAAGATGAACTGGAATTGTTTCTTGCATTTATTAATGCCTAAAAGATTTTAGAAAGAGTTTCAAATGAAATTATGAGCAGAACAGTTGAGTTTAATTCAATGTTATTTTGTACAAAAAGTTTTAGTGAACATCTTTAAATTTAGTATGCAAATCATTTGAAAAGTTAACTATAAATTAATTTTATGCAAAGCTCCATATTTTTTCTTTTATTTTATAATGAACAATAACATTTTTGTTTTGTACCAATGATTAAAGGTTTTTGAAGAATTACTGGCACCTTATAAAAACAAATCTTCAATTTCAAATATTTTTTTTTTAAATTTGAAGAATTTTTTAGTTTTATCTGTGTGTAAACTTAAGTGTGAGAATTGTTTATAATATTTAGAAAATTCTATAATAATTGTCTAATTTCTTTTTCAAGCCGGAGTAAATATAATCATTTCCTAATTTACGTCATATTTACATAACTCTAAGTATCATAAATATAATTGCTACTTAATTCATTGGAAAATTCACAAGGATTTCGAAATCTAAAATTACCGAAATTTAGAAATCATTAAAATGTGAAACATTTTTAGTCGTATAATTTGTATCTTTAACATACTAAATAATAATGTTGGCTATAATATCTTAAATGTACTTATAACTTTCAGAATTTAAATACAATAAAAAGAGTTATTGCTTTTAATTTTTAAACTAGAAATTTTATTGACGTTCGTTAAATTTCTTAATTTATAGTGAGAAAAATTACTTTTCCCAATTACTTTACTTACACTTGGTTTCATTTTACTCATCACAGTTTGAAATAAAACAATGTGATTTAAAATATAGAAAGAATATATGTAATGAACATAATACGTAATATAATTAGAATAATATACTCAAAATAATTTAACTATAGGTGAGCTAGACGTTTTTAATTGATACAGATCTAAATATATGAGACAATTACCAAATATGGATGAAAATTGGTCTAATGAATGTTCTAATAAAAATATATTAACAAAATTTAGATAAGTAAAGAATTTCTAAATAATAAAAGTATATAAAATAAAATCAGATTTTCCTTATAGATTTTAATTGAGGTATAGATAAATACTTAAAAGGTACAGAAATTATTTCCATCAAACATTAAACCATTTTCGTTCGCGAGATTATGATTAAAGGCAATGAGTTCCACAGGTAATTTTTTTCTATTATATTCAACAGCGCGAAAAAGGTTCATTCGTTAATAACTGCAGACGATAACTTCTATATTCTAATAAAATAATAATTGCTTAGTAACTTAATTTAAGAGTTTCTGATTGAGTTTTGCCATTCTGAAGGGGTATTTTGTTTCTAAAGGAGAATTATTCAAATGGCGACATTTGATTAACGCAGTGGAGCTAAATTAGAAGCCGTATATTCTAAGAGAAGTTTTCCAAAAGCGAGCTACTGTATAGAAGACATATGTTTGGTTTTATTTGTTACATATAAATAGAAATTACATAGAGTTTATTGTATAGTGAAAAATATATTCTTGAAATAATTGTAACAAAGTAGAAATTTTTTTTAAATATTAAAATTGAATTTTTGGTCTCGCAAACGCTTATAGATTAGGCATTCATTTTTTTTCCAATAAACTTAAAGAATTTGAAATAATTTACGTAAAGAGTCTAATAATTATTGAAAAATATTTTTATTTAACATTTTTCATCTTCATATATCATTTTTTTTAAATTTACTTCCTTTTAACACATTTTTTATTTAATCACTCAGAGTAGCAGCAGTAGTTCTCATTTAATATTCTACAATAAATTAAAAAAATTAACTATTTGGCATAAAATGTTTTTGAATAAACAAATGAGTTTATAAAAATTTTATTCCTTGTTTGATGAAAGATATAACTTATTGTTAAAGGTGTTTTTTTATTTCTATTTTCATGCAAAACTATAAAAATAAATTATGTTATTCTTTATATATATATATATATATATCGATCGATAAAATTAAAATAATCAAAATTATTTTATACTACATGTTTTCTTTAACAAAAACTATTGTGAGACAAATTTTCTCTTTTTTTATAATTTACAATTTTAAACTTCCGTAGCTCGTGATCAACATTTATCACTCGGAATTGTTAATTTGGAATCTGGTACATCTTACATTTCTATTTATATTAAATTGAAAAATATCAAATACTTGCTTTTTTCAGGTAAATTAAGATCACAGCAAAAACATCTTTATGATTTAAAAAGCCCGCTATATATTTTATCCAACAATTACAACCATGTAGATTCTTAATTAAACTTCATTAGAATCTAATACATTTTAATTTATTTTTATTTATAACTAGAAATGTAAGCAAATGTTTTTCCGAATCAAAATGATATTTTTCTCCTGAGAATCTGGAATTGAAAATATTTATAAAGTATTTTAAAAGATGTTATTTTAAAAGAAGATATTTATAAAACACATGTCTCCAATCGATAAAGGTTAGAAAAGAATTTTGTCCACAAATAACTTCCATGCTGAAATTCCTTCCCAGTTCCAGTATTCTATCTCTTATTCCTCGATCACATTATGCAATTTACCTTCACAGTTTATAAGTGATTGATGAAACAGGAAAGTTTATCTTTTAGACATTCTTGAAGAAAGACTACCGGTCGCGAAAACCTGGAATCCTTTCAACTTTCAAGAAGACATTGAAAAATAGTTGTAACCATCTTGCTCCAGACACGGATGCTCTAAAAACTAGCATTCATTATTTTTTGGAAAGTGGTCGAAGAGAATTTCTCATTGATGTATCTTGATTTATTTTACTATATTTTTAACCTTTAGTTCCTTTCATTAATTGCGATTCTAAAAGCAGCAATATGCAAAGCTAAAGAGTACTTTTTTATTTTTGGAATATGCTATTATTTAATGTATTTGCATCAAGTTTAAGAATAAAAAAAATGAAAGAATTTTTACGAATAGTGGGAAAATTGGGATGAAACTTTTAAGACATCCTTAGTGTTTGTTTTTCATGTACTTAATAATAACAAAAACACATTTGCATAAGTCAACGTTTCTCAAACTGTGCGGCGTGCGCAGCAGGGGAGCGTGAACATATTAAAAGGTCGAAAATAAAAGTTTATTTTAAAAAAAATTATTAATTTACTAAATGATAAAGAACAAAATACATTCTGGTATAATAAAAATAAATACACATTTACACTGATATAATACACTTGAAAATGTATCAGTACTACACAATGTATTTTGTAATTAATTTACCAACAACCTCATGGGCTTGTCGTATATAAAATTATATACATAAATTAACACTTATTTTGGTAATTTTAACGGTTTATAATTAATACCTTAACTGAGAGTAAAAATTCATGCGATTCACTCCCTAATGCCATGATTTTCATCGTAGACGCGCACATATGATGTATTGGAGGGAAGGGGAAGAAAAGGAATAAATAAGCATTGTAAACAATGCCAAGGTCCTTTTATTGCATTCCAAGGGCTTTCGAATAATTTTGTAGATAGTGGGGCATAGAGAAGATCGTACTTCGGAAAGACTTATATATAGGTACGACCGGGATAACTAACGCTTTGTCTGAGTGTACAGCAGCACTAAAGAGGCTAAAGTCGTATTGTAGCTTTAGCATCAAAGTATAGTATTGTTGAAAAAAAGACATTGTTATTGTATGGAGGGGGCGTCGAGGAAAATTATGATTGAATATTGGGTCGCAAACATTGAAACTTTGAGAAACACTGGCATAAGCAGAGAGAATAATTCACAGAATTGATCTAAACATACTAATATTGCTCATATATGTACATTAAATTAAAATAAATTGGTTTATGATAATAGTTAATTTTTATACATTAGTTTGTCTTACACACTTCTAAAATAATTGAATTATGCCAATTTTCTTAAGCACAGATACCAGTTAAGTAACCAACAAATGATTTTTACATCACATAAGCATGGAAATTCTATGAAATGGTCTTTCTGCTTTCAGTACGGTGGAAGGATGTTCTGTATAGGAAGGTGATGCATAAGGAAATATTAACACTATGTCATCAGAGGGTGGCATGCCAATCTTGGAGGTCACGCGTTCAGAGCCAAGGTAAATTAAAAAGAATGAAGAGAATGCATTTTTATAGATATTCCCTACAAGTTAAAGCAAAATCGTACGTTTATATAATGTCTAGAAGAAACCAAAAGATTACTTTTACACGTGGTAGAATTATTAGCAAGCTTGGAGAAGGGCGTAGTTTGATGAGTATCGGACAAGAGGTTGAATTTGACAAGAGTGTCGATCGTCACGCGCTGGCATCACCTTCCGTTGTCCACTGCCAGATTTTCGAGTTGTTCGTCGCTCATCGGTCCACTTCTTCTAAACTCGTATCACTGTGAAAGTGTTCCACTGCACACGAGCTCATATTGAACTATAGGAAAATCCTCCTTCTCGAAGTCCGATAACCCTCCCCCGTTTAAACTCCGTAAGTTGCTGGAAATTCTCCTTATTTCACCGTGGAGGTATACTTAGGTCTCATTAAACGTTCTCCACTAACAAATAATCATTAACTATTTTTAACGCCGCGCTACAGCCCTCTATTTACACGCTTTCAGTATCAGTTCAGAAAGCGCTGCGCACGCCACGCATGTGCGATGGCTCTGAATCTTTACTAATTCATGTAACTATCCTATAATTGATATTTGCTGCATAGCTCACTTAACTCTGATGATTACTTCATGGTGTTGCATTTTTTACAAACAACAGTATGTTTATATATATATATATACTAGCTGACCCGGCCACGCTTTGCTGTGGCTTTGTTTTAATACGTTAGTTCAATATTATTCTAAGCTATTCAATGCAGTCAAATTAACCTTCGTTTATAATTTTGGAGGGTTGAAATAAAGTATAAAACAACAAATTATTTTAATTTTGCATTTCATTCATCTCCTATTTGAGTGTAGTATAATGCATGAATTACTAACGAAGTCGTTAAATAACAACATATAAAGATTTAATTTTATAAATGTGGTGAATAACATTGATTCTTTGCAATTTTTAAAATTATTTTTATCATTTTAAAGTATAATCAAATAAGAATTTTATACAACTAATCACTAATAGATGCACAATATTTTTCGGTAACCCGTATTTTGCTAACTCAAATAGATTCAACGGTTTCCGCAAACGTGAGCATGTAACATCTAGTTGCCCATTCGAGAAACATGGATTTTCGAAGTCCAAGTATCAAATGAATATTGTTCGGTTTCAGATTTATTTATGGTCATCGCGAAAGCCAAACGAATCGGAATTGAAGCTTTTTGAATGGTATTAGAGATTCTGACGGTATCAGTGGAATACATGACAACAGATTCCATAGTAGCAGAACCTAATTTTCGTTTAAAATTTACAGTCAAAATGATTTCTTCAAGAAGTTCCCGGTATAATTCTTTTGATGATCAAACGTGCACCGTTGCATTATCTAGGTGAATTTAAGTTATGCAGATAATAAATAGGGAACCAACCGAAGATTATGTGGTGACATTCCTGATAATTCTAGAGAATTCAAAAACTGGGATGGAACATTTACGGTTTTGTTTTCGTCAACAATAGTGTCGATTGGTTTAAAAAACGTTGGATCAACTGGCAACAACCCTGTGTCTGAAAGTTTATTTCATCACAATATCAACATTTTTTTCTGATTAAGTAACATGATTACAGACGCAATAATTATCAAAATTATTATCATCAGTTCCTTTTTGCCTAAAGTAAAATTATAGAAATCATCTGGTTATTTCATGCATTATGTATTGGGATGAAATTCTACTTCACCGTTTCCGATATTCAGTAGTTGGTAAGGAAATATTTTCTCAGATTTATCGTCTTGCAAATGTACTCACGTGTTTATGGTCAGTCGAAGTGTTTCCACGTTTCGCCATAAAAATGATTGTTTTGAACAGGCATTAATCTCGTGAGCAAAAGTAGAACGTGTAATGGCTTTTAATGCCTGTCGGAAATCACCAGACAGTAATACAACAGCAACACCGAATATTCTCTCGTTGCCATTTAAATCTCTCAAAGCTCTGTGTAATGCTTTGAGGGAATGTTTATGGTTCATGGTACACTTATATCCCTGATCATGACTGAATTCATTTGCAATACTGTAGCCAATCCACTCTTTTTTTTCAATTTCCAACGGCAGCTGATGCGGAATGTGCAGTTTTTACACCATCTAACACAGTGACAACAATGCCCGAAGATGCAATTTCCTATTGCAATCATATTTTCGCACGACTGCACCTGAAAGTTTAGTTGCAACAGGGAATGAAAATCCGGAGGTGGAACTCGAACACAAAGCCATTTGACCTCATTCCAGCAATATCCAGAAAATTTACGGAAGCTTTGAAATCCGTATCCAGATTCTCGTTCCCACCTCGGGAAGTACTCGGTGCCCACTTTCGACGCCCTTGCTACTGTATAAGTTCAGTCTCTGAAGGGGGACATTACGGTCGGTCGGCATTATCCGGCAAAGTTGCCGGAGTTTCTAAAATCCGATTTCACATTATCATTGCTTCCCATCCTGAAAAACACCAGAAAAGTATTTCTCTCTCCTCAAGAATTTTAAAGCAAGCTTTTTCCAAAATTCAGGCAAAATACTTTTGTCTGGCGTTAATTGACGTAGATATGAGATTTTATTGAATTGGATTGAGAATATTCGGATCGGCAGTTCCGAAATACAATCAAGATACGCTTTTTGCGTCTCTACGTCGGCAAGTGGTCGCGGTAGCCAAGTGGTCAAGGCATCTGATCATGGCTAGCGTGTTATGAGTTCGAGCCCAGCACCACTGAAAACCGCCGTGTAAGGGAGCGATTCACGTTAAATCTGTCGAGAGCTCAAACGTCCTTCCGTTGGTGTTGTGTGGTAGTTAGGAGAGGGGGTGCCAGCTCAGGTGTCGTCCGTCACTTGATCATGGTTCAAAATTACGCGGTCAGTCACCAAAAGCCCTCGTGTAGCTGAAAAGTGTAACGTTAATATTCACTCACTCACTCACTTTACGTCGGCAAGATAGGTTGGTACTGCTGTCCGAGAATATTCTGATCCCCCGGCATTATCTGGCAAAAATACAGGAATTTCTATATTTCGAATTCAGACTCACTTAAACCATCTCAAATTACACCAGGAATACACTTTTCCCGCGCCAAGACTTTAAGGGTGAGCTCCTGCCCCGGTTTTCGTAAAAGACGGTCATCCTGAATTATCCGGCAAAGTTACTGTTATTTCTCAGATTGAATATCAGATTCGGATTATCCGTTTTGAAATACACCAGGGACAAAGTTTTCATGATCCAAGGCTTTTAAGGCAAGTCCCTGCTACAGTGGGTCTAAAATACGGTCGACTGGTATTATCTGGCAAAGTTACCGAAACTCCTAAAATTCAATTTCAGATTCTCATTTCACACTCCGAAATGCGCATGCAGCTGACTTTTGATGCTCCAGTGCCAGCAAGTTCAGTCGCTAGAGATAATGAAAATCCGGACCGGGACTCGAATCATTTGCTTATTCTCCTAATTCAGACAATATCCGGCAAGTTTAGTGGTGTTTCTGAAATATAATTTCAAATTATCGTTTCCCGCCCCTAGATACAACTGGAAATTACTTTTGTTCCCCTAAGCCGGCAAGTTCAGTCCCTGGAGGGGGCATTAGGGTCGTCCGGCATTATCTGGCAAAGTTACAGGAATTTCTAAAATTCGATTTCAAACTCTCGTTCACCATCCCGAATTACAACAGAAACGCACTTTTCCCGCACCAAGACATTAAGGGTAAGCTCTTGCCACGGTTTGCGTAATAAATGGTCGTCCTGAATTATTCGGCAAAGTTACAGTTATTTCTCAGATTGGATATCAGATTCGGATTATCCATTTTGAAGTACGCCAGGGTCCAAGTTTTCACGATTCAAGGCTTTTAATGTAAGCCCCTGTTATGGTGTGTCTAAAATAAGGTCGGCCGGCTTTATCCGGCAAAGTTACGGTTATTTTTGGAAACTGATTAGAAAATCGGATTCCACACTCTGAAATACGCCAGGCACTTAATTATTGTGCATTTTGGTTTGTAATATCTGCTTCCACAGACAGATGAGTAATGCCACATTTTGTGGTTATTCCCTTACGGGAATCTGGCAACGTTTTTTCCAGATTCTTCACATTTCCGGCAATAAAAAAATTATGGCGCAATTAATTGAAATAAAAACCATCCTATGTTTTAAGTTGGACGAAATGACACACCGTATGCAAAATTATATTATGATCGGTTGAGTAGTTTCGGAGTCCATTGCGGACAAACACTGTGACACGTATATTTTATATATAAAGATATATATATATATCAATTTTATAAATAAGGAAAAATTTGAAATTATATAAATCCTAGAATACAAAATTTCATTTCAAAATGTCGATGGCGATTATAAAAAAAATAATAAAGATCCAAAGTTTTCAAACAGCATTAAAAATTTATAAGATAATATTTATAAAATATCCTTGTGCAACCTCGGTCTTAGATTCTATAAGTGGGGTTAAACTACTTTGATGGTTGCAATTTGGTAAGCAAATCTGGAAATATACAAATTCTCAAAAATTTAAAATTTTAAAAGGTTAATATCTAACGAATTAAGCTATTCGCCATTGCATTCTGAAATATATTATAACATAAAATGTTAAAATTCTAAAACAACTAAGTTGTAACATACGGGACCTACTTTCAGACCAGGCTAGAGGTATGGAAGGAAGTGTAGGATGACTCACCATAATACTTTTCAACTATTTATTCAGCACACTGATTATCAACAGACACAACTCAAGTATTCAAGCAAGATGAGATGTTCCGATTAAAAACCAGAGGGGATTTAACTACGAGAGACGCGAATTCTGAGAACACTTCTATTAAATTGATCCTCCTTTTATGAATCAATCCACTACTATAATATTTGATTTGCAATTTAGCTATGGTGACCAATCGTCACTTAAATATCTTCAACTATTTAATGCCCGAAATACACTATCATTGTTAACAAATACCTGATCGTTAGATATCTTTCCTTATCCTCAGCTTCTCTATATTTCAATCTCCAGGTAACTCCGTCTATCCCACTGTTCACCTATTCATCCTACTAGCTAGAAAACCTATACTATATATAACTGACCTAATCTGCATATCACGGTTTCTTCTTCCAAAAGGGTTGGTTGTGATTGATAGCCCAAAGATTTCCCAAGAGGATTAGTTGAAGGACGCGTATAGATCCGTCACAAAGTGCATAATATAATTGAACCATAAAACATCAAAGATGATGCACCCATCTTTGAAATGGTCATAAAGAAAGAAAAAAAACCCTCTAAAATTTGAAAGTTCAAATTAAGAACCCAGTCCATTCACAAATGAAGTACCTCCTTAAAACATACTACATATATATATATATATATATATATGCGAAGGGTGCTTTCAATAAATATTTGTGAAGTTCAGACTATGAAATTAAGATCTCTTGCCATTATTTCGAAGTTAAATCGCTTAAATAAACATTATACATTAGTGTTTAAATTATTCTTAAATTATTTTTCAAGCTTAAAAATGTCTGCTCTTTAACTGGGAAAAAATTAATCTAAATTTATTCCTTTTGACTTTAAAATATGCAGTCGTTTCTACTACCTAAATAGAACGTTCAATAAACAAAATAACTGTCTGTTACCTAAAAAAATAAATATTAATTCTTAACTTCAACCATAGCTGATCAAATGAATTATTCATAAAATTTTTTCTTTTGATGAAACCTCAATTTGAACTAAAGAGAATGATGCATTGTTATTCACGAAAAAGCTATACTAGAATAATTTTTTTTCTGCTTCCGTTTTAAAGTTCCTGGAGAAATTAATCTGCCAATTTTTCAAAAAGAATTGAGGCCAAACCTTCCACATATTATTCCGATGCCAATTATTCCGGAAATCCCAGAATTTTTTACATTACCTTAGCAAAAGAGGCATTGAAAAACATTAAATGTTCGAAAGACATGGCATAGCTTAGTGATTATCAACCACTGTGCCACCAAATTCTTGAAGTGTGCTGCCAATTTTCTTTTAAATTCTTAAAACTACTCTGACTTAACATTGTTTTCCAAATTTAAACAAACAAAAATTTGATTGGTTCTTAATCCCTTTGTGATAACGGATACATCTGTACAAGAACTAAATTTGAATGAAGAGGGAGAAAAAATCTCATTTCGCTCTGTAATAATCGACATATAATTTCAATACATTAAGCAGAATCAATTAATTTCTTTTTTGATTAAAATTAGAGGCGATTATCCCATAATAGCCAAAAAAACTTTTAAAATATTGTGAAGTGGCGCGCTTAAATGGCAGGACAGAATCCGGTACTTTCGGTTCCGTGAGCAGGTAACATACCACTGGAACAAAATGGTCACATCAGTGTTACTGGCTCATATATAGATAATACCACTACAATTGTTACAATTTTCTACATCTTATTTGTGCGAATTCGAATTTTTAGCATTAACAAATATAACAATTAAAATAATTTGAGATTTTTAAATATAGAAGATGACATGTAGTGACATTATCGTTCTTATTAACAAATATAAATGAAATTTAAAGAAATCAACCAGAAAATTTTTTGCATTTTATGTATTTTTAAGATTTATTTGTAATTAATTACTCGATTAACATTTCTTTGTCTTTTTCGTACATATTATTTTATTTATCATTGATAATTACTGTCATAAACTATTTTACATAGTGTATTACAGATAAATAAAATTCTTTTAAATTTATTTTATGGTTAGTGTGCAGCCAAATTTTGAAATTGTTAAAAGATTGAAGAAGATTCGCTCTCGGTTCCTTCCGTTCCGCAAGCACATAACTTACTCCTGAAACAAAATGATCATTTCAGTCCAAAGGTAGCTACTGGCTTATATAGATACCACAGCCACACACTCCCCTACCAGTGAGTTGGTAGGCAAACGATTGATATCGTTGTTATGGCGAGCGTATGAATTGTTGCTTCATTAGGTGTGACGGCTTGAAGATTGCGTCATTTGTGCGGGACGGTTTGTTGATTGTGTCATGTGTCTGACAGCTTGGTTGCATTTGCGGTGGATAGACGGCGCCACGACTGCTGTGCGAAGGTTGCGTTCTTTCGAAGTTCCCAGGGTCACCATTGAGAGTGATTCGTTCTTGGTACCTTCCGCTCCGTAACCATATAGCTTACCCCTGATCCAAAATGATCCCTTCAGTCCGGATGCAGTTACGGACTTATATAGATACCATCACCACAAGTGTATAGCAACAGAAAAAGAGGTTTAGAATCACTGATATAGCTAAAATTAAATCTTCAATGGTTGGTTGAGAAGCCATGGTTAAATATGTATATAATGAATTTAGTAAATTTAGTCAGTAATAATTTTAAATATTACCCTTATTATGAAAAAATAATTTATTAAAAACAATTTGCTTATTTTTAAGCAATGAGATGTTGTGTTTAAAAAACTATCTCCGTTGCTGGAAAAAAAAAAGTTAATTGTATACCTAAAGATGAATACGGACAATTATACGAGGTGAGATCAGAAAAAAAAAAGGTTACAAGACGAATAAAGAAGTATTTATCATCAATAGACAGAAAATATAAAAAGGAATT
>BMAO01006635.1:0-26772 GCA_019973975.1 Trichonephila clavata
TCCATGTGTAAGAATATTGACAATTGTTAAGTACAGTTAGATCATTTTTACAAGTGGTTAAAGTACAGCAAAATTGCATTTCATAATACATTAATATATTTTTATAATCATAAGAAAACTTTTATTATTAATATGTAATTAATTATTTAACGTATGTTGTAATTTTGAAATACTAGCAAGTAGTAAATCATTTGAAAAATGTTTCGGATGGTACCAAGTAATGAGATACGCACAATATTATTTATAAGTTCAAAAAACATGTCTACTTTGCTAAAAGGGTTAGCTATCCAAAATACTAAATATTATGAAGTACAGACAATGTGCACGGGAAAATCAAACATATACAATAATATAAAATTTTTCATGAAACTAGTTTAGCTGTTTTGATATTTTTGTTTTTTAATCTTTTTTTTAAAAAAAAATACGTATATTTCCGAATACGGTGAAAATTGTTTAAACGAAACTGATTATTTTGGAAATGAAATATTTTTTCGTGTTAAAGGATATAGTAAAAAAAAACAAACATATTTCACCAAAATTAAGTTTATTAGAGTACATTTTATTTATATAGATCTAAATATTCATGTATCTAATAAAAATCAATGAAACAAAAACATTCATAAGAACTTAATGAAATTTATTGCAAAATTTTAAATTTTTTGAAAAACAAAACATTTATTGAGTTTTTGGAAAATAATCTGATGAAAAAAATTTACTAGTTAACAATGGCGTTACGTAGAATATTAGGGCCTCCATGCAAAATCAGATTTTGGGCCCCAAGCCATATCTTACAAAGAATTGCAAAACCGTAACACACTGGGCTTCCCCCCCCCACCACACACGTTGCGGGAGCGTACATTACGCCACTGATATCAAACATCGTTTTGCTTAGAAATCTAGCAAATCTTTCAATTTTGAATTTCTTTGGTAATCTTTCTTCACGAGATACAAATACTATAGGCCCAGACCTAGTTAGAGTCTGATAAATTAAGGCCTTTTTGCAGAAGTGGATTAAGCGGCTGGATGGCCACCAGGGGCTCTAAACTTGAGCAATTCTTACCACAAGATTTGTACAATTTATACGCACAGAAGGCTTCACACACAGCACATTTATACATCTTTATATTTAGTACAGTAAGCAGGGATGTCTTTAGACTTCTTGGGGCCCTTTCGCAAAAGTAGACCCTGAGCCTCTGCACAAATGTAGGCCCCAACTATGACGCATAAAAGTAAACAGTGCGTAGCATACGTTGTCAAATACTCGTACAAACCCCAAACAAATAAATGTGTATGACTTACAATTGCACAAATCGACTAGGCCTATATAAGCACGACGGTCATCACATGTAGCCAGTTGACATATTATCCGAAATTCCAAGTTTTAATTTCCAATTTTTTTAAAGTTAAGGTCTATCTTGAGCAATTGAGTTTTAATATAGCTATACATTTTATTACGAGATTTTAAGTTTAACGAATCTTTTCACTATTTTAGTTTATTACTCTTGAATTCATGGGCCTCAAACCATTTACCGCCAGGGTCCTCCAACTAACTTAATCTTTCTCTGTCTTTGTATTGGAATCAGATCTCGAACGCCACTTATATAAATGTCGAAGAGTCTCAGTGTTATTTAAAAAAATTATTTCAGGATATTACTGGAATCTGTCATTAAATGTAATTTTCTAATATATAAAAGAAAGTTTTTTTTTAAAAATTAAAATGAAATGAATTTAAGGCATCAGATAATTCAGTATTATAAAAAGGTTTTTTTTTCGATTGGAAAACACCATAAATTGTATTAAAATGATTTCATCCTATATATGAATTTCACAAACTCCCCAGTTATTTCATTTCATACCTGTTTCAATAAAATTCATCAGGTTTAGAAAGTTTTATTGCAATTTTTATATTCATTTGCTTGCATTAGAATTTATATTTGGGTTATGATCAGGCTAAAAAAAAAATGGGCTTTCCAAATGCGCTATGGTTTCGAATCTTGATTTCATTCACGACCCTTTGTTTTGAATATCGTAGTATGCTTCATATTAAACGAAATTGATCCTTGCAATCCTTAGACGGCGTAATATGGATGGGAGAAACGAGTCACATATTTGTCACTAGCATTTCAGAAATTCGAGGTACTGCGTCGCCTATCCAAATTAAAATTTTCAGTTGTTTGTGATTCCAAACCATTCATTTATAGTACAAATATTACCTTTAATGAATATGTTATGTGTATTGAAATCAGTAATTCAAGGAAGAAAATTTTGAGAAAATCCCTTAAATAGTATAAATACTTTACTGTAATAAACTAAAATTTTCTGACTTACAAATTTATGCAGCATATAATACGAAAGTCATTTTCATTTACATTATTAGGAATAAATGTATGCATTCCATATGATATTGTCAACCACGTTGAAATATTTAGTGAAAACAAGCACAGATTATCCAGAATATAAACGTTTTTGACGAATGTTAACATTTTGACTTGAAAATAATAAATTAACTTCAATTTTTTTAATTAATGGTCGTTACAGTAAACGTCATCCTATGATGCGAGCTGCTAATTTATTTTTCACTACTTTTCACAAAACATCAAATTTAATCAGTTAATTCCATTTATTTAATACTTAAATCCGTCAAAATATATTTCATATATTTTTTTAAAAAAATGTTAGTAGTACTCAGTGGTTTAAAGTATATCTCCGCATCGCAGGGAGGCCCAGGATTCAAGGGGCCCCATATAGACTGACTGATGTCGAATAAGTAATCCTTTGTAAGATCCGGCTTGGGGCTCAAAACCAGACTTTACAGAGGGTCCCTAATATTTTCCGTGAGACAATTGGTGGTACTTAAAAAACTTTATAGATGACCGCCCTTCCTTTGTATGCCCATTACAACCAAATTTATAAAATCTGAGAAGTCCTAAGTTTTCGTATGTATTCTAAGGGAAAAAATTTTCTTAGTGCTCCTCTTAAAAAAATCGCATCTATATTTATATACGAAATGTTCACTTAAACTTTTTGCTAGATATAATTTAACAGAAATGTGTTTATAAATTTTGTATAACATATTTTTTATGGTTCAGTTTTATTAATTAAAATGTTTGAATTTTACTATTGCAAAGTATTTTATGCCTGCTTCAGCATTGATTTTTAAGAACTTTTATGTAAGATTTTGCATCTTTAATTTCTAAATAAAACATAAAATTTGTACTTTTAAAATCTTTTAATTACATGTTTCGAAAATAAGATATAAATATTTGTCATGCATAACACTGTTTGGAGCTTCTTTATTTTACAAATTTCTGTGTGCATGTGAATATTTGGTACATATGATGTTGATTGTATTGCGATTCAAGATTACTTGTAACAAAATGAAGGGGAAATTTTTGAAGCTAATTTTTGAAAATGCATATGAAGCTTTATTTTTCACTTTTTTTTTCTGCTAAGTACAAACTTTAAGGCATCAAAGAAAATTTTGTTATGGAATTATTCAATTTTTTTCAATAGCAAAAAGTATGAACACAAAAAGAATAAAAACTTATTGGCTTTCTTCCTTTTTCACTAGATAACTTTTGAAGGATGTACATTATAGTTCTACATTCTTTTATAAAATTGAAAACGGAAGAATGCTTGTGTATTCTGAAAAAAACCTAAAATTTTAAATTTATCTGCTATTTAAGTATTTCTTAAAATTAAAAACAAATTTAAACAATTCAGAGAGAAAATCCTTCCTTTCCTTGTTATTGTTACTAATGCCACCTGTCTGACGTAGTCAGATCGAGGCCCAGGATATTCATCAAGGCATCGGGCTAGACTGTACGCCTGTCGTTAGCCGTAGCTTTGAGTACCATGCAGGTGACAGTACGATTTGGCTCGGTTCCACCCCAATTTTGAGAGAGAACACCTTGGGAGTGGTCAGGGGCCTCTCTTTCCTTTCTTTTGTGTATATGATGTTGCGAATTTACTTATTGAAAATTTATGTTATTTTTCAATTTTTTTCATTTTTTCAAGTGTTACTTGAAAATAAGCTTCAGGTTCCATGAAAAATGCGTCTTAAACTTACACAGGAAGCTATTTCTTCTTGGTAATTTTTTTAATAACAGTATTATTCATAACAAGCTATTTTCCTCTTCGAGTATTTCGCCACAACTCGTATCTGTAATAAATAGATTTATGTAATTTTGTCCCACTCCCACTTTTGCAGGGGTGTTTTTTAAAAATAATTATAATATTGTATCATTTTCATGCTTATTTTTTGTATCGTTTCCTGGTCTATCCCGTGTTAAATCGAACCTGGGTAATCTCACTAAAGTTTACGCAGGAAAACTCATACACATACCTGTAAGTAGTATGTGGCTTTACTTTCCTCTGTTCTGCGTGAGTGAATATTAACGTCGCACTGTTCAGAAGAGGGCTTTTGGAGACGAACCTAGTAATTTTGAACCATGGTCAAGTGACGAGGACGACGCCAGAGCTGGCATCCCCTCTTCTAACTACCACACCACACCAGGGGGAGGACTTTTGAGCTCTCAACAGATTTGACGTGCATTGTACCCCTACACGGCGGGTCTTCAGTGGTACTGGGCTCGAACTCATGACATACCAGCCACTAGTCTGTTACCTTGTCCACTAGGCTAACACGACAACATCCTATATTCTGCAGATCATGATAAAGGGCTGATGTTAAAATACCTTTGTATATTTAAATTACTAATATATTTTTACTTGATAAAGTCCAATCAAAATAGGACCCTCGGTGTTTTTTTTGTTTGTTGTTGTTGCACCAAGGCATTTGGTTACCTAGCTACGCCCCTGTTACATAACTCTATATTAAATAAAAAATATTAATAGTGTATTTCCAATCTGAACAGTCTGGAGAGTAAAATGTCAAATCAGGTGTCATCCTCCTGAATTCATCGTGATTTAAAATTACGAAGTTCGTCACCTCTATACCGCTCACGTTGTTTCGAAGTGCGATATTAATAAAACAAAAGACCAGCCAACGAAATTCAATCAGAAATTAACGAAAAATCTATTTGTTAACTTTTTTTTTATAATATTAGTTTCTGTTCACATCTATATTTTTTATTGCAGAGAGCGTAATTACTGTTGGATATTGATTAGGTTTGCTTTAAAACGTTTCTAGCCTTCTGTAATAATTTTTAAAAATATTTTTCAAAAATTGATTTTTACAATGTATAAAGGTACTTTCCCTCCTTACGTGTTTTTAAAAAATTTATATTTTGGGAAGGAAGGGGAAGTAAAAATTTTAAAAACAATTAGTTTTAATTAATGATTTTAAAACATTCATTTTTTAAGTAAGCAACTTAAAAAAGAACCAGCAAAAAAGTAAACGAAAAAATTCATATTTTTTAGAAAATCTAAAATATATATATGTATATATGTACTACTTCTATGGTCATTTTGCTTTGACCTTTTATCTCGCTATAATCTTACATGAAGTTTTTTCACACACCGTCGAATAGTTATAAAAATAGACTTCTAATAGAAGCATGACTTCGATATAATTTCTTATATTTTTCATACAATAATATTTTCATTAAATTTCTCACAAATAAATTGCGTGGAAAAACTTAATAAAAGTGTAATAATGATAATATTTGATGTATAGCATAGAGAGATGCATAATAGCAATTATTTTTCAGTATTGATTCAAATGTCTATTTTTATGTTATTAATACTTTACAAAAATTCAAAAAAAAATTATAAATCCGTTTACATTAAAAATATTTTGCGTTGTAATATAATTAAAATATTCGTTCTAATCAAGATATAGAGATAAAAATATCTAGCCAAAAAGAATAAATCAGGGGAAAAGAAATGAGAAGAATGGTTCCCACGTTTTTTTAACAAGCTAATTAAGGCGCGTTTGTGTTCGAGTATCGGTGTCGTAAAATAGCCCCCTCCCCCCCATGTGAATCATGAGATGAGTGAGAAGTTTCAATGGAGTGTTCCTAAGATTCCTTCCCTTTTCCTGGTCTAGGAGGATCCAATTATCATATTGTAGAACCACACTTTCGTCTCCTTTCATAGCAATCCTCCAAATAAAATATCAGAAAAGTTAATTTGAATAGAGACATGATAGAAAAATCAAAAGTATGGGAAAAAGCATTCACTTTGAAATAAATGTAAATAGTGAAACAGAAAAAAAAGAACGACAAATTAAATTTATATTCAACCATTATTTTGATTAAATTTTTTTTTAATAGAAAGGACTGAGAATTATTGGAGTAATCCAATATCATCCATTTTCAGTTTTCATGTCCTTAATTTAAAGTTACTGAGTTACACACAGCAAAGATTTTGCCACTTTCTTCTAGTAAAGTAAGGTAGTGATTTTCCCTTTTGTGAGCATAATTTGTCCAGGCACAGAATGTTCAATAATACATTAAATTTGAAATAGTATATGGCTGTGGAAATTATCTAAAATCTGAACTTTAAAATAACTTCAGCAATAAGTTTTAAAATTCTAATTAATCCTGAATTGTACCCAATTTATTAAAATGCTTTTAAAATTTCAGAAATATAATCCCTGAGTTAGAGTTGGAAAGACAGTAGTGTTTTAAAAAAGAAATTTAAAAACTGCATTCACATATTTGTTTAAATAAAATAAAAGAAACTGAATACACAAAGAAGTATAACATTTCAGTCAACACTGAAATTCTAAAAATCACAGCTTCCTGTTGTGAATGTGTGGTGGTGTGGAATTTAGGAGAATGAAATGTTATCTGATTAAATCCTCCACATAAAAAGTATACAAAGAATAGCATGTCAAGTCATTGAGATTGAGATTTTCATGATAGAAATTTTATACATATGAAACAATTTTTAAAAAAATTATTCAACGCACACACAACAGTAAATTATAACATCAAATACTTCCTCACTAAATTTTATATATATTGAAATAAAAAATAGTTAAGGGAATAGTGAGCAAATATTATTCCTTCCTATCAAAAATGCCATTTCAAAATGAATAGCTGCTTCAATATAAAGATTTTGAAGTTCAAAATGTAATATATATATATAGATTTTTTTACAAATAAATTATTTTATTATAGTTACTGTGGTGTGGAGGCAGTATGTTGGTCAAGAAATATTTCTACCCAAATAAACTATTTTTGTTTTATTTTTTAATACTTATATAAAGAACAAATTAAAATTCAGTATTCATTTTTTTTAAAAATAATAAATCTGCAACCCTTCTAAATTATTTTGAAGTATCTTCATAATATAAAAAGTATGAATATTTTTCAGAGCATCTTTTTCTATTACGATCTTATTTAAGTCAGGGCAGTTTTGTTACAAAAGCTGCTGAATTGTTCATGGTGCTAAATACTGGCTAAGTTGCAGCCTTAGTGCCAGGAAGAAAAAAGGGGAACTCTGGCAGTTTTAAACATTTGAAAAATTATAACTTCAGGTTCTTATTAAAATATGCAGTTATATTTCCATCTACCTCTGAAATTGGCACATCTTAGTGGACTAAGTGAAGGCATTTCTGGACAGTGTAGCATTGATAATTAAAAAAATATATGCTATAAATTTGGGACTAAAACCGAGTAGTGAAAAATTGAAGCAAGCACTGAACATTCGGAACAGTAACGGGAAATTTGGGATAATGTACAATCAAGTTCAAAGGAAATTATTAAAGGAATTAAACACGAGAAAGAAAAAATGTATTAATCCTTCTTTTTAAAAACCCCCAAATTAAAAAAAAAAAAAAGGAGGAAGAAAAACTTATACATTTTTCTTCATTAAAGTAAAATTTTCAGGAAAAATCAATCTCATTTTTTAAAACAAATATTTAATTTGTATATCTCAATACATCAAATTCAAATTTTTATTTCAAGAAATTATAATTCAATGAAAGAAAACAGCCACTGTCATGTAATAATAATAATATATTCTTATTATTAGAAATCTTATTTTTTTTAAAAAAAGAATTCTGTAAGAAAATTTTTTTTTTTATTCAAAACCTATATCAAAACCTTGTTTTTACTGGAATATGTGTTCCAAGCAAAATATACATTAAGGTATTTTGAAAATTTATCATTATTTTCCTGCCATTAATAATTAATTTTGAAGTACTGAAAACTTATTTTAAAATTATCTCTACTCAATATAGCTAAAACAAACAAAAATAATAATACTGTTTCATGAAATTTACTTTAAAATTTTTTTTTAAAAAAAAGTACATCAATACTACTGATGATTGAAATGATTATAATACTATACTTTTTAATAATTTTTTAAAAATGTTTTCAGTTTTATACTACAGAATTTTAAGTTTAATCACACGTTTTAAGCATAGCTGAAATATGAATCTCTTATTGTGAACAATGGTTATAATGAATTTTCAGCAAAGTAAGAACAGAACTGAAAAATAAATTATACCCTTTATATATTAGCTAAATCACAACATAAACATAATTTTGGACTGTTTTTTAACTGAAAAATTATATGGAATTCAAGTCAATTTTTGTTTAGCATAAGCTGAAAATAATTTTAATTCTAAACAGTATTTAAAAGGCAATTAGAATCTGTTTTCTATCATTTAGCTTTGTGGGTAGTATAATTTTGTCTTATTATTTTTTTTTCATTTTATTATACTATATATAATATAAGAATTGCTCTAAATGAAAATATGATTTAATTTCAGCTGCAAAAGTTAAAAGGATTTTGTAACAATAATCCTCAAGTGTCTGTTTAGAAAAAATTTGCTAAACCTTATTCAAATGTTATAAGGATTAATAAAAATTTACTAAAAATTGCAAATAATCAAAAATATATCAATTAACTAAAATATTTTACTCTTCTATTTTAAGTCTACAATATAGTTACAGCTCTACATTTGTTTTTCCAGTTTCACTTAATATTTTTAAAAATTTAATCTTAATTCTTATTTTATAAACATACCATATTTCTAATGAACTTGTATACAACAAATAAACAATGAAAACATATTTATATCTTAAAATTCAAACAAAAATTGAAAAAACATTGAAATTGTTCAGTAGTAAAGTTATAAACAATAAACGCACAATATTTATAATAGGTTATTAGATGCACACACACTCAACACAGCATATCCAAAAAATACAATACATTGCACTTTTTTTTCTAATTATGTTGAAAGTAGCCAATAATTCATAGAGAGCCAAATATAGCAACCCCAAAACAGAGGAATTTGAATTCCAAGGCTGTAAAAAGTAGGAATAGGTGCTGCCAACGAAATTGCGCATTACACGTCCGGCCTTGTTTGTTCCTTTTATCTATCAGACTTAGAGCAACACAGGGTATGATCATGTAAATTTACCGGAAATATTATCAAAATAGCAATGAAATGTTCAGTTCAGTTCAGTTCAGTCATAACCCTGTATAATTTGAGGCTTGGCTAACACCTTATGCTCCCACAAAATTTGATGATTATTGTAAATTTAGATTCTATTGATTGATATTTTAGAAACTATTGGTTGATATTTTAAAATCTATTGGTTGATATTAAGAATTCTTCTACTTTTTAAACATGCTCTATTGTTTTACAATTCGCTATTGTTGAATAGTACCATTCTCCGTAGTTCGAGATAAAATTCCTCAAAATTTCTCGTTGCGCTTTGTGTCATGTCTTCAGAGTTTATTTTTTGGATTAATTCATAGCATCTAAACTTGTGCGTATTCACTATAACCTAATGGAAGTATTAAGTAAAAGTTTTGTTTCTGCATTTTGGCAATAGTTAGTATTGTATTTTTGTGTGGAATAAAACGTTTGATTTTTACAATGGCTGGATATTTTATCGTTCTTAGAATCCAGAATTATTTTGAATGTTATGATTTTTTTAAAAAAAAACTATTTTGCCTTATTCAATTATAGAACCAGATGGACAAATTCTACTTTGTAAACAAAACATTGAGCCGAAACCGAATGACATCCAATCTTACTTCCGGTGTAATGTTAATCTATGGAAAACATTGAAATTCCACTGAGTTTTTCAAACTTTTAATCCCCTCAGGGGGCTCACCTTCTTTAGGTGAGTACGGGTGTCACAATCCCGAGGTGCCCTAGTGATCTTTTCCTTTTCCCACGGGGTTTACTGTCTTTGGTAAACACGGGCTTCACGAACTCGGGGTACCCTAGTGATCCTTCTCTATTTTCGACCCTCTTTCTTGTCATTCAATTAATTCTTTCTTTCTCTTCCCTTCTAGACCACAGATATTAAAACAAATGTTTGGCGCAGTATAGCCGAAATCGGCTCTTGCGCCAATAAACACCAAAATCACTCACTCACTAACTCAAACTTTTAATGCAAGTTTTTGAAACTTTTTTTTGCACTATATGGATAGAAGATGATCTGTAAATTTCAGATTCAGGATTTTATAGTATTTATTTCAGTATCTAAAGTACCTTGTTAATTTTTTAGCTCAAAGCAATGGCGATTTTGCATTAACAGGAGGAAAAGGGTACTAATGATTGTAGAGCCCCCATAGTAAGCTTTACGGTAGATACTCTCATACGCTACTAGCGTATAATAGAGTTATTTATTTGCAAAAAGGATAACGTAATATTTTTTGGTACCCTCGGTGGAACTGTAGTTGTAAATATGGCTAATATTGAAGCTCTTAAGAAATCAAGAAAAAATGAAAGAGCCGCTTTTAGAAAAGCTTATAATAGAGTTGAAGAACTGATAGAGCTGAAGGTTTTCAAAGGAAAAGTTGATCGTTTAGAAAACACCCATTCGAATATCTTAGAACTTCTTTCCGAGAAAGATTATGATGAAGAATTTGAGATTGTAGAAGATTTCCGGGATAAAGCTACACGAATTCAAACGAAAGCAAGGAGAATGATCAACGGCCAACAAAATGTGAGTAGTGTTTTAGATTCAACTAATGATGTCTCTGTTGCAATGAATTCTGTTCGAAATGTTGCAATTGATAAAAATAAGTTTAAATTACCTAAATTACGAAATTCGATGGTGATATTAAGGAATGGCTTTATTTCTTTCGATTTGAAAAAATACATGTTGATTCTAGTATTGAAGATTCAGATAAGTTTCAATATTTATTACAATCTACCGTTGAAGGGTTTTGTGCTAGAGAAGTGATTGATAGTTTTCTGCCAACTGGCGATAACTATCCAAAAGCAATTGACTGTTTGAAAACTCGTTTTGGTAGCCATGATTTACAAGTAGAAGTATTTATTAGAGAATTGTTAAAATTAGTTCTGAGAAATGCCAATTCAAATTTTAATTCGAATAATTTTTGTACTTTATATGATAATTTCGAACAACAAATTCGTGCACTTGAAACACTTGGTGTTACAACTGACAAATGTGCATGTCTACTTTATCCTTTAGTAGAGTCTTGCATGCCAGAGGATTTGCTTAGAGCTTTTCAGCAAGGTTTGAATTTTGATTCTAGGGATGATTCCAAAAAGTGAATAGATGCTTTATTAAAATTTTTGAAAACTGAAGTTGAATCGGAAGAGCAGATTAATTTAGCTATGACCGGTTTCAATTTGACGGATGCAACATCATATAAAAGAGAAAGTAAATTAAAGAAAGACAAAATATTTACATCGGCTAGTTTGTTGACCTCTTCAGTTGGTGCAGAGAAACTTTGTGTTTTCTGTAGCAGGAAGCATGAACCGAATATTTGCTTTAAAGCTCAAAAAATGTCATAATGAAAAATTGAAGATTTTAAAAGATAAAGGTTATAGTTTCAAATGTTTAAAAGCTGGAAATTGGGTAGGAAAATGTCGGTGTTTTGTGAAATGCTTGATCTGCAATAAGGTGCATTATGCAGTTATGTGCACTGAGTCAAATAAAAATGTAAATAAATTTACATCAAATAATTTGGAAAAGAGGTTAAAGAGCATGATAAATCCCTAAATTTGGCGAGTATTTTGAATGCGCCACAAGTTTTGCTGCAGACTTTGAAAATTAAAATAAAAGTTAAAAATTGTAGTTTAATCGTGAGAGCCATGTATGATTCGGGATCTCAAAAATCTTATATTAGAAAAGAAATGGTATCTGCTTTAGGATTAGCACCTTTACGCCAGCAACATTTGCCGCATGCACTTTTTGGAGGAGAAAGGATCAAAGAGAAGTTTTATAATGTATATAACATTGAACTAGGAAGCTTAGATGGAAGTTTCAATTATAATAATTTTAATAAATGGATATTTATTGACTAAATAAACTTCACATTAGTTTTAATTTAAATTTATTTATTATTTGAATCACCAAAATAATATATATATATATATATATATATAGCAGTAAATAATTAAAAAGAAGACTAATAAATCCCAAGAATCTTAAGATCAGACCGGAAGAACCAAGAACATGGAACAAACCAAAAAAGAGAAATGTAGCTAGAGGGGAAAACTATTATGATTTCTCGAGCTGTCACTGGTTTAGGACAGTGAAACAGGATTAAACAATGTGTGAGATCTCAACCTTCTCCTGCAGTAGAAATTTTTTCTACACAATAGCTCCCAGTATAAACTAAGGCAAAAGCCTAAAGCCCACGTGGATGAATATAACAGCAATAGAATAGAAATTGCAATATTAAATTACCATAGGAATTCGGAAGAAATAGACAAATATAAATATGTATAAACAAAAATATTTGCAAGAGAGGTTAATAATGAATATAACCATAATTAACAATAATGTAAATGAGCAAAGAAACTCTAATCTTACCCGATGTATACATATTCCACAATTGTACTGACTCAATGCATAAAAAAAAAACACAGCAATACTAAGAATAAAGGCGCCATCTATATATATTTTTAGTAACTAAACTTAATATAAGCATATATTAAGAATATTATGTACTATAGACTAAATATATTAATAAATATAACAAGAAAATTATATATATATAAAGCTGTGGTGAATTTTATGTTTGATGTCTATTTTCTCATAACGTCATTTTTTCTCATTACTCGCAAGATATTTTCAAAACCGTTTCTTGGAAGTTGATAAAATTTTTACTGGAGATTCTGACCATATTTGTACTCAAAATGACGAATCAGTTTGAATTTTTAATGAAAAAATTTAAAATTATTAATAAAAAATAGCAATTTTTTTTATCTTAAAAGTTAAATTTTAAACCTTTTTAATTTACTAAAAAATTTAAAACTGTGTTTCATGCTTCGTCATTATAAAGATAAAACAATTACCAACACTGAGCAAAAATATCCTCAAAAAATAATAGAAACTTTTTTTATAAAGCTGCGCGCAATGCATATCACTTGCGAAAAGAAAACCAAAAGTTACTTTTGTAATTAGCCAATTAAAAAAATTTATCTTAATTAAAAATGTGTTCATTGGATATGTTTTAAGTAAAGTAATATCTATTTGCTTATTCCTCCAAAATTTACATTCCAGGAAACAGTAATAAAAAATTATAGAGCTTTAAAGTTGTATTACATTTTTAACCATTTTTGACTTTTTAAAAGGTGTTTGACCCCTTAAAACCGTCACTATTCCTCGTCTTGAGTTGCTGGCTGCAACGGTGGGAGCTCAACTATGCCGATCTGCATTCAGTGCACTCCAGTGGGACAATGTGAAGTAACACTACTGGACCGATTCCACTTCGGTATTAAGTTGGATTCAGCGAGAAAAACTTTGGTCAGTTTTCGTAAATAATAGGGTTCCAGAGATAAGAGAACTGACTGATCTAACTTCATGGAAGCATCTTCCAGGAGCACTTAACCCTACTTACTTACCTTCAAGAGGGTGTTCTGCTCACCAACTCTTATGCAGTAGATGGTGGGAGAGGCCCAAATGGCTTCTACAAATTTAGGAAAACTGGCCAGTTACCAAACCTATTTTTGACGAGATATCTATTTTGAAAGAAAAACGAAAAACAAATCCAATTTCCAAGAATTTCCCAGTTGTGTGTTCTTTAAACCAATGTGAAAATAGTGGTAAAAACAATAACGAAGATTCAGGTTGATACTACTACTATTTTTCAAGCTATGATCGAATGCTATGAATGACGGCTTGGATGAAAATATTGATTTTTAACTGTAGGAATCCTTCTTCTCGAGTCACGGGTTGTCCTATGCGGAACTAAAACAAGCAGAAATAAAGATTGTAAAGATGGTACGAGAGAATACATTAGTCATGATGTCAACAGAAATAAAATGAATTCTTTAGCAACATACAAAGATGGAGAGGAAATACTTAGAGTGAAGACAATATTAACGTATAGGAAGGATTCAGAAGATTTCAAGAACCCTATCATTTTGCCATCCCATCATCCAGTCGTCGAGAGACTGATAATGACTGAACACAAAAAGAATTCTCATGCAGGATTACAAATGATCTTAAATATTCTACGTGAACATTATTGGATTTTGAATGCAAGAAAAACTGTTCGAGCTGTTATGTTTATTAGTTTCAGAATGTTCTTCAGAGCATTTGCATTCGAAGCGTTCAAACAGTTCTTGGTTATAATATCGTTTTATTAAGCATGAGGTGACAACGTCATCTCGCAACAACACAAGCAAACATATACAGTTAAAATACCCGGTTAGCACAAGTACATATTCACAGTTACAGTTATCATGACATCCCCCCTTTAAGTTATTAATCACATAACATAGTCATTCAAATAAGATGGTGGTTTACAAACACGGCTACTTCTTCTTCGGAAATTACAATCTGACTCGTTACAGCTCTATTTGGCCGAGTGGTCTAGGTATCGGATCATGTTTAGAATATCATGGGTTCAATCCTAGTACCACTAAAGATCCGCCGTGTAGGGGAGCGATGCACGTTAAATCTGTCGAGAGCTCAAACGTCCTCCCGTTGGTGTGGTGTGGTATTTAGGAGAGGGGGGTGACAGCTCAGGTGTCGTCCGCATCACTTGACCATGGTTCAAAATTACGCAGACCGTCGAAAAAAGCCCTCGTGTTGCTAATCAGTGCGACGTTAATATCCACTCACTCTAGTTACAGCTCTATATATTTTGAGGATTTACAATTACTTCTGAATCAGAATTGAAAGTACTTATGTCATTGGGATCTGTTTCTATATTAAAGGGTGTGTTTGATGTTCTTATATGTTTTCTATTACGTCTTAATGTATTGCCAGACTGATTTTTAACAAAATATGACCTAGGATGTAATTTATGCTTTGAAACTATTTTAGCCGGTTCCCAAGTTTTGTTTTTCAAATTTAGTATTCTGACATTATCTTCTGGCTCAAGTTCAGGTAATGGATGAGTAGTTTTATCATAAGGTATCTTTTGAACTTTTGCCTTTTTATTAACTTTGCTCGAATGTTTCTCTCTCTCTCTCTTTAAATTTTTCACATATTATGTTTCTATGTCAGAGTTCATCCTTGGCCAATACATTTCTCTATCTCTTTTCTTACATTTCTCCATCCCAAAGTGAGCTTCATGAAATAGTTGTAGCATATCTTTTCTCAAACTATAAGGTACAATTACTTTTTTAATGCTAAATAACAACCCTTCTTGAATATAGATGTTATTTTTAATTTTATAATATGTTTTTACACTATTGTCTACATTTTTGTAAGATTTAGTCCTGCCCTCTTTGATATATTTAACAATTATTTGTAATTCTGGATCTAATTCAGTTTCTTTTTTAAATTGTACACTTCTCTTTTCACTCATGGGGAAATGTTTTGAAATAGTATGCACAATATTTAGCATTTCAGGATCATCCCTTACAGTTTAACTAACAGGAAATGCTCGTGATAAAGTATCAGCGAGAAACATTTGATTACCTGGTACATAATTTATTTCAAAATCATATTTTAATAATTTTAAAATCATTCTTTGCATTCTAGAAGATAATTTATGCATAGGTTTCTTAACAATTGCCATTAAGGGCTTAGGTCACTCTGTACCATAAATTTACGTCCATATACCAAAATTATGGTATTTCTCAAATGAGAAAACAATTGCCATTAATTCTTTCTCAATCTGTGCATAATTTTTCTCACTGTTTGTTAAACTGCTTGAGACAAATGATACCGGTTGACCTTTTTGGATTAAACAGGATCCTAGCCCATCTTTTGAACTATCACATTGTATTACTATTTCATCATTAACACTAAAAACTTTTAAAATTGGAGCTTTAGCTAACAATTCTTTAATGTTTACAAAGGAAAATTCTTGTTCTTTCCCCAATTAAATTCTACATTTTCATGAATGATTTCTCTTAATGGAGCAGTAATTTTAGATACATTGGGTATAAATTTTGAAAGAAAATTCATCATGCACAACAATCTCCTAACTTCAGTTTTTGATTTTGGTGTTGGCATCTCAACAATTGCTTTTATGTGATCTGGATCGGGTTTTATATCTGATTTAAATATAATTTGACCTACATATTTTACCTCAGACACCCTATATTGTAGTTTATCTCGATTAAACTTTATATTTAACAATTTGGCTCTTTCAAGAACTCTAGACATAATTACATCATGTGAATCCTCATCACATCCTGCAATAATGATGCCATCAAAATAAATCTCTACACCCTCAATATCTCCAAAAAGCCTTTGATTTCTTTTCTGAAATTCTTCAGGTGCAGAAACTATACCAAATGGCATTTTGTTGAATTTGTACCTTCCAAAAGGTGTGTTAAATGTACAAATTTCAGAGCTAACTTCATCTAAAGGTACATGCCAAAAACCATCTTTAAAATATACAACTGAAAATATTTCCTTGCCCTCTAATCTACTAATGATATCATCTGTACAAGGAATTTAATAATGTTCTCTTTTAATAACTTTGTTAAGATCTCTAGGGTCTAAACATAATCTTAAATTTCCATTGGGTTTCTCTACAATGACTAAACTTTGCACCCAATCAGTTGGCTTATTAACTTTTGACACTATTCCTTCTTTTTCTAATCTATCTAAAGTACTTTTTAATTTTGGCTGCAAAGCCAGAGGAACACGTCTTGGTGGGTGAATTACTGGTATAGCATTATCTTTTAAAGTAATGTGATATGGTTCATTTGGAAATTCCCCTACCCCAGTAAATACATCTTTATATTGCTTAATTGACTAATTTTTACTTTACTACATTCAATAGCATCAATTCTTTCAATAAGTTTTAATTCCTTACAACTTCTTAACCCTAATATTGGTTTCGATTTTACATTTACTACATAGGAAGGCAAAGGAATATTTTTGAGTTTATCAGTAGAGCAATTAATTATAAGGGAACCATTTGGCTTTAAATTAAAATTACCATATGTAGTTAGAGATATATTAGTTTTATTAAGTTTTGGATTAACTTTTAACAAACTTAAAATATACAGTGGCAAAATACTTGCTTCAGCTCCAGTATCCAGTTTAAAATTTACATCAAAACACCTATTATTTACATCTAATGAAACATATTTATACCAAGTTGTTTCACTTACCATTTCAACATTCTTAAAATTAGAGTTTGTACTATTTTTCATTGCACATTTAGTTTCATTTTCATTCACAGAATCAATATAAACCAGTTCATTTTCAGGAACGTTCATTTCATGAATGTTCTTTGTACTCAGGAAACATTTAGCAGCAAAATGGTTTTTCTTGCACTTGGCACAAATTTTCCCGAACGCTGGACACTCTTGAGGCTTGTGTTTTCGTCCACACTTTTTGCAGTTGTACTGGGTTTTAGTCTTGTTCTGATTCTCCTTCACGAAGTTTATTGTGGCTGAATCATTCTTATATTTAGGATTTGTTCCGGATCACTTCAGCTGCCCGGATAATTTCAATCACTTTTTCAACACTAAAGTTATTTTCTCGCAGGAGTCGTTCTTGTAACCCACTGTCCTTAATTCCCAGAACGATGCGGTTTCGAATCAATCAATTTTCTTGCTCTGCAAACTCGCACGTGGATGCTAGAGCCGTTAGCTGAGTGACATATGTCTCAATTGCTTGGCCCTCCAGTTGGACGCATGAAAAAATTTATAACGCTCATAAATAACATTCTGTCGTGGTGAGTAATATTCTTCAAATTTTTGAAGAACCGAAAAATTCGCTTTCGATTCTAACTTGAAGGTGTTATACAGTCGGTCGATAAAATAGTTGAGCACCATGACCCTTTCAAAAAATGATTGAAAATGGAAAACGACCTTTTTTGAAACGAATAATTTTTTATGACTTGCCCCACAAGATTTTTGTTTACATGGTTGCGCTATTTTTTGGATCATCTCCCAAAATGTTTGATCCCCAATTATACAAATGAAATTGAGGCATGTTAGGGGGTGATCCACAAATGAAATTTAGGCATGTCAAGCTTGATGTGTCTTGAAAGCAGCGACCCATGAAATGTAGGCATTTCAACGTTGGTGTATCGAGAAAACCAGGAGAATCGTTCTAATATGGTCTTGGAAGGGGACGAGCCATCTCACGACATGAAGCCTTCCAATCTTGGCATGTCAAGGAAACATGGAGGTATATCAACTCAACTGGCAGCCAGCAGGCGAGTCCAGTGTTTTGTGTGTGTAAAGTTTTTTAAAAGATGCATTCCAATCTTGGTGGATGAATTGGCCCGAAAAAAGGGGGACCAAATCAACATGCGACTCGATCCCCCTATTTTCGGATTTGAAAATTTTGGCTAAAAACATTTACCGATAAGACTGTTAGAAGCTGGGAATTTTCAACATTACGCCAAATCCTGACAGTCTTAACGAAAAATATTTAGCATTTACCTGTTGCCATGAAAAAATTTTTTCCGTCAAGACTGCCAGAGTTGAAATATCCAATACAAATCCAACCCTGACAGTCTTAACCCAAAACCCTTTTCTGAACTCGACTGCATTCAGAAGCACTCTGATTTCTGGCTGCTAGCTGCTCGCCTTTTATATATTCTAGTGGGGTCACGTGAAACGATTCTTATTGGTTGATACTCTCCATGCTTGAAAATATTTTTTTCATGTATTTTATGGCATATTTTTAGTAAAAGTTTTAAAAGAGAGGCCCTCCAACGTTGGCACATTCATTGACCCGAAAAAAGGGGGACCGAGTCGACTCGGTCCCCCTTTTTTCAGTCCAATATTTACAGTTCAATCCAATATTTATTTACAGTTCAGTCCAATATTTATTTACAGTTCAGTCCAATATTCATTTACAGTTCAGTCCAATATTTATTTACAGTTCAGTCCAATATTTATTTACAGTTCAGTCCAATTTTTTACAGTTTCGTCCAATTTTTTACACTTCCACTAAATCAGCCATTTGTTTTTTACAATCAGCCGACAGCTTGTTGAAATGTTGTAGGTATCTGGCAAAACGGTAAGATTTCACCATGGTGCACTCGGATATATCATAATATTCGTGCACCTCATCGTGCAAGTGATCTGGTAGAGTACGGTCATTTAGGTCCTGGAACTTTGGTAGAGTTTCCAAATTGATGGTAAAAAGTCCCAGCTTCTCAAAAAATTTTCGCTGGTCTGACCCCTTCACGACGATGAGGCCTTGATTTCCTTGCGTCAGGTGACAAAATTTGCCCCTGACGCAAAAGGATAGGTACTCCAGTGACACGGATCCAGGGATGTGGCTTTTCAGACTGAGGCATTCGTTGATGTATCGGTTGGCCCGGCAATCTTTCGAAGTCGTCACCAGGTTTGATTGATCCACGGTAATATAAATCACTTCCGGGTCCATTCCATCCTCTGGAATGGTGGCAATAGATAATTCGATGGGGACAGGCTTGTCTCCACGGTGAAACACGTTGGCATGAGCAAAAAAGGCTAGATGAGACATGTTGCTTTGAGAGAACTCTGAGAGAGAATGTCTCTGGTTGCTGATGGCTCGCCTTTCATACTCTGTTGGGTCACGTGAATCGATTCCTATTGGCTGATACTATCCAACATTGAAACATTATCCATATCATGAAGCACCTATGTGCTGATACTCTCCAACATTGAAACAATATCCATATCATTAGACACCTATTGGTTGATACTATCCAACATTGTGATGACCTTGCAAAAAATAAAAGTGTCAACAGGCAGCTTTAGGTTGATACTCTCCCTCCTTGGTAGAAATCTTGTGGCATCTTTTAAGAGTAAGTTTTAAAAGAGATGCTCTCCAACGTTGGCACCTTCCTTAACGCAAAAAAGTTGGACCGAGTCGACTCTTGTGTCAACTCGATCCCCCTTTTTTTGGGTCCATGGGCAATTTTTTTTTTACTTTGTCAATACTGAAACTTTGGAGCTCCATTCCTCCTGCAGCTTGTTGAACCGCTGTAGGTATTTTGCAAATTGAAAAAATTTCAATATGGTACAATGATAAACGTCCCCTTCCTCGTGAAGGTCTTCATGCATGGGGTTGTGTAAGGTTCCATCACAAATGGTGTTGAATTTGGGCAGCATCTCCAAAAACATGGTGGAGAGTCTCAACTCTTTGAATATTTTTTTCTGCTTCGGGCTTTTGACTACTATGAGGCCTCTGTTTCCTTGGGATAGCTCGTTAAAGATGCCCCTCACGCAATAGGGCAACAATTGCGCCAGCACACTCTTGGGCAGCGGGCGCCCCAGACGAAGACGGGCTTTTTTGCAGGCATTGGAACGCATTTATTTGGGCGTGGAGGTCAGGTCCTTCTGGTTCACCGTAATGCAGAGCACTTTGGGATCACTGCCATCCCTGGGAATGGTGGCAATGGATAGCTCGATGGGCACTGGCTTGCCCTGGTGGTGAAACATGCTGGGCATGGGCAAAATAGGCGGGTTGATTTGACATGCTGCTTTTTCTGAGAGAGAATGATTCTGCTGGCTGGAGGCTGGCCTTATATATGCTAGAGGAGCGTGAGACATCAACTGGCATCCCATGGGCCAAGGCCTTTTGATGCGAGCGCTCCACATGTTTTTCCAAAGTCCGTTTCTATGATTGGGGACACAGCATGCGCCAAGGGAAGTTTTCATCTCGATGTATTTCCCAATCGTCCAACCACGTTAATAATGTCACGTAGACGTCCACCATACGCATGCATTGCGTGAGATTCAACGTGTACGCTTTCTTATTGTGGGTTGATACGCCTCCCAAACTCGGCGAGACGGGGGACTACCCAATTTAAAAAATCTCAACTCGACTCCTGGGTCCCACGTCAGATCCAAATGACTCGTAAACACAATGGTTGTTTTTCCAAATGTCCGAGGAACGTGAAAGCCAAAATTGGGTTCAAATAGGATGGTATAAGGATAGTCTTAATCGTAATACGTGACTCGATCCTGCCACCGACCCAGATTTCCAAAAACAATCGTAGTGCGAGAACGATCCTGGTCCAATAAATTTTGTACCGAAACCATTTTTTTTTACATCCTCTTGTGTAAAGATTCAACGTTGGTATTTTTTGGACAAAAAAATGAGACTTTTTTTTCCATAAAACATTTTTTTATTTACAAAAAATATTTACATGCAAGACAAACAATCATTATTTACATATAAGACAAACAATCATTATTTACATATAAGACAAACAACAATTGTTTACAAAAGACAAATTTATAGGTTCCACCACTTTAAATCCAAAAGTTTGTCTTTTAATACTGTTCTTTCTGGGCATTGTCAAATCCATGGGTGTTTCCTGCTGCTCTATGGCCAACCCCGCTTCAAAATGGTACAAAAACGATATAATGTCGTTATTTGGATCAAAGAGGGAAAGGCACCGTATGAAGCAGCTGGGGTTCTTGCGCATGGGCTGGAGGGGCTTCCATCACCTGTTCAGGTACATAGTAGTCTCCAAATACGTTCGACATCATGTGGTCGAACGCGTCCGGAATCGAAGGAACCACAGGCGGATCGGGTAATGGGACAGGTGGATCTGGAAATTGGATCTGCTGAGGTGGTTGAGCATTAGGTGGTTCTGGAAATTGGACAAGTGGATCTGTAAACTGGACAGGTAGATCTGAAAAATGGATCTGCTGAGGTGAATCTGGTAATGAAATTTGCTGAGGTGAATGTGGCAAACGGTGAATGTGGCAATTGGATCTGCACAGGTGAATCTGGTTATTGGATCTGCACTGATGGTTGAGAGACAGGTGACTCTGGTAATTGGATCTGCACAGGTGGCTCTGGTTTATGAATCTGCCCAGGTGGAATGGCCATGGGTTGAGGAGTAACCAAGGCAGGTCGGGCTAGCATCACAGGGGTCGCATGGCCGGTGTAATGTGTATTTTTGGAGGATTTCTTTGGAATCCGAAAATGTCTCTTGGATGGAGGATACACCTCTTCCTCCAAAGGTCGCTTGCTCGTCTCTGCTGCTACATAAGCCGGGGTTGGAGGAGACAGCTTGTATGCTTTCTGATCATACCGCTTCACCTTCCTGAAATCCCTGAGGTTAAATCCGCTCTCCACGAGTTGAGGGAGAATAGTTTCGGGGATAATGTACACTCCAAATACGGTCTTTTGCACCGTGAGTAAAATGTAATGGGTTCCTAAAGGGATCGGATAAGCCGTATGGGGCTTCAACACCTTACGATGACGTATACACATACTAATACATTTTTCCCCCGTACATTTATAATGCGTTTTCTGTAGCAAGTGGAAAATGATTATTGTTCCATTCATAAAAGTGAGTGCGTGAAGTAGTTCTATTTTGTTTAATGGGAGAAAAAAAATATGGAAGAGAGAGAGAGAGAGAGTAACAGATTTTTATTCCCTTTTTCATATTTGAATAATCAGACAACCTGATCATACTTTAAGTCAGAAATCCCATTATAAGAGGAGTACAGAATGATGGGGTGCAAACCCCACCCACAGACGAATACATTTTTAATTTTAGCATTAAGATTAAGTCTTGGTGTTTTCGTCTATGTTTTTTTAAAAATATATACAATCCATCATAAAAATAGTCAGTGTACTCTACTGCTCATTATATATATATATATATTTTATACGTATATATATATATATATATGTAAAAAAATTAAAACTCTACTTTTTTTCTTTCTCATAAAAGTGAACATTTCAAATCAATAAATATCATAGTGTTGTATTCAAATCATGGAATTCCTGATAAAGCCATGAGAAGTGAAATCTTGATCAACTTGATAGAAAGTTGATATACACATAGTGGTAATTTTACACATAGTGGTAAGATTGGCCTAAGTTATAAGAAAATAAAAGTATATACATTTATATTTATGTTTTTCTTCTATTTGGTAAATTGAAATAAAGATGCTATTATTTTTTTCTTACCGAAGATAACCCAACAAAAGTTTAAAGCTTCAGAACAAGATTCCTATAATGTTATTAATTATTATTAATCTCACTCAATCGATACATAGGTTGCATTTTTAATAATTGATTGAAATGTTATATTAATTACATTTAGAAACAACGCAAAGACTAAATTTTTAACCATAGATTGATGACAAGAACGACACCTGAGATGACATTCTCTCTAGTAGCTTTCACACCAAATTCAAACTAACTATTTGAACTATCATTAACTCAATAAGGATCCAAGTTTCAATTCTTTTTCTTCAAAATATGAAAATAAAATTAATACATAATCAACAATTAATGTTGTGACGTCTCGTCACAATGGTGGAGTCACCCCTATTCATTAGAGGCTCCACAGCTGGGGACCACGTGGCTTTAGCTGCATTGTGATGTGCCGAACAGCTGGACTGTCGGCGACGGTGTGACTGGCGGACACTATGGGCCAGGCATCACTGCATTATTTTCCATTCAAGGGCAGTGATTGTACGTCTTGAATGCTGGCGCCTCTGCAAGCGGCGGCGAGGAGTTTGAAGTGCCAGATGTGAGCCGGGCCCTTGTCGCCGGGAACCTTTGAGAGGGACCGGACTTTTGTTATCTCTGCACTAATGGATGACGTGCAAGACCATTGGTGCCGGCTGCAAAACCCTGAGGCCGGCCAATGGGGATTGATGAGGGGCGTGGAGTGAACCCGCCCCTAGAGTTTAAAACAGTGGACTCGGAAAAAGAGGAGAAAGACTCCGGACAGACTCCAACGAGAGATTCTAAAAAGAGAAGCCTGTGGACGAAGGAAGAAGGGGAGGACCCCGATCGACTCCGCCGATTGACCTGCGAGACGTTAGGGACGGATATAGGAAGCAAGCACAAGGCGTGAGCCTCTGGATCCATACCGACGAGAGACTCCTGAGGCGGTACCCAACGGGTGACTGAAAAAAAAAAGCAAGGAGCGGACCCCTATGCAGACACCAATATGAAATAGAACTAGCTGGCTGTATCAAATGAACACTTGTAACTAATTTTTTTTCTCTATCCAATGATCTTTTGAATGTTGTCGTCAAATAAACATTTGATTAGATCACAGTAATAAGGCATTCTTTAATAATTAGCTTGGCGTACACCTTCAATTTAGTTCCACGACGTTACAATGTATAAAAAAATTAAAATTTTACTTTAACTGAAAAATAACCAGAAAAATGTTTTAAAAATTCAAAATTTAATTTTCCGTTTTCGCAAAGCCGGTTTCCTAAATGGGTTGTTAATATAAAGCTTTTAAACTTTCCGAAAGAAATATAAAACGCTGGAAGGCATTGTAAATTTCCACACTCTTAATATAAACATTCGAAGAGAACCCTCAGCTCGTAGCCTTTTCGGCTTGTCATTTTGCTCATAAACACTGTATCCCTTCCCTCCCCCCCCATCCTGCAGGAAACGATTGGAGAGAGAGAATGTTCTTTACTTAGACTTTACGGAATCTTGAACAATGGTAAAGAGATGGAATCTGTTTTTTCTTGAAGAGGGAGAAGCAGAACCATATGTCTAAGGCACACACACACCACCACACCACACACACACACACACCACACCACCACACACCACCACCCCACACACCACACCACACACACACACACACACACACACAGGGGCGGCTAACCATTTTGGGAAGAGTGCCACTATATCAGGGGTGGCCAATCTTTTTAGGAAGAGTGCTACTTTCAGATGAAAAATAATTAAGCGTGCCACTTCCAACTTTTCGAACAAATGAAAATTTGACAAAATGTTACTTACAGGCTTATTATGTAACTTTTGCGCACATTTTTAAAGCACGAGTCTCAGTAGTGGAAATTTAAAAAACAATATAATAAATGAGATCAAAGCACAAACTTAAATTTTATTGCTGTTGTCGTGTCCTTCCCGAAGGGAAGGAATGAAAGTTGTCAGAGCCTGTGAGACAGGTGCGAATTCTTAACGATAGATGGCGACACCACCTATCTCCCCCTCCACAATTTAGACATAGAACTGGGGAGGAGGGAATTATTTTTCAGCCCCCTGCACTCGTCGTTTCTACTACTACCGCCCACAAGACTTCCCGACCTCTGATTTTTCGAGCACGTACTCCGTGTGTACTCGGAGGTGTATTTGGTGGCATCGAACCCAGGCCCTCGGGTATGGAGTCAGATGCTCTAACCACTAGGCTACCCATGGCCTAAAATTTTATTGTTAAACAGTTTAATTTATTTTGAACGATATTTTAGTTTTGTTATGTTCATAATAGAAAACTTTTATTCAAAAAAGTGTGTTGTTTCAAATTTTTAACAATATCTGAAAGCCAAATCGTGTAAATTTGAAAAATTACTTGTTAGTAAAAATTTTCAAAATTCAATAGAATTCCTTACATTTGCTTTCCTGTGTGGTATTGTGCAGTATAGAGTAATTTCGATTTTGATTTCAAGTGGGTAACAATAAACATTTTGCAGATAAGTTGAAAAAACGTTACGCGGAATACGTTAATTTTTTTCCTCTAAAATCAAGGGGAAAAAAGCAAAAGTTTGTCCACAAAAGAAGATATTTGACCAACTAGGGTAGAAAAAATACAATCTTTTCACCGTAATCTTAAATTTAAATTACTTTAATATCCTTTGATATCGGTAAGAAAAACTAAATATAGCCTGTCTTCGTTCAGGAATAGCAAATATTCATTGGGTAATCCAGTGTTTGCTTCCAGATATTTTTAATTCGCTTCCTCAAATTCCAAAATTCGGCTTGTGAAAAAGTTTTGGAAAGCCAACCCGCACACAACAATGCAGGAGCATTCTCTACATGATAAATTTCTACTGAAACTCAATTTAGTTTATTTAAAATAAATTTTAAGGGGTTTTTTTTGTCTCACACAATCGTATTTCAATTAAATTGTAAAAAAAAATTCATTGTTATTTAATATAAAATTTTTACATTTTTCATTAAGTCTTTGCGTGCCACTGTTACAACTTCAACGTGCCACACTGCGACACGCTTGCCGTGGGTTGGCCACCCCTGCACTATATGATTAAAAATTAGGCGGGCCATTTGTAACTTTTCCAACAAACAAAACAATAAGAAAAGGTGAAAAAATGTCATTTGTAGGCTTATTATGGAATTTTTACGCAAATAGTACATTTTTATGTAAGTCTAAGAGTGGAAATTAAAAAATAATATAATAACTAAGACAAAAGTAGAAACTTAAGTTTTATAGTTAATAAACTTTTTACAGGTTCATAAATTAATTAGGTTAGCTATAAAACAAATAAGTAACTTGAGACATCTTGTTCTAAATAATTATTAAACCGTCAGTACTTTTTTAACGTGGCTTGTGAATTTGTAGTCTTTTTTTTTTTTTACCAACATTAATATTAAGATTAGTACTCGGCGATGCTAACGAACTTATGTTGTTTTTTAGGTGTATATCAGTAAATTTTGAGTTATATTTTGATTTCATTATATTCATAACAGAAAACATTTGTTCAAAAAGATATTGATTCAAACCTACAACAATATC
>BMAO01006636.1:0-23989 GCA_019973975.1 Trichonephila clavata
CTGATCTCACATTTGGTGCAAATTGGGTAGCTTCTTTTACCCTTCAAAATTCATGCACCTCAGGTGACCAGTCGAAAATCGCGAGAATGCCGTCTGATACGATCTGGAACCCTTGAATGATATGGCGATCCAGGATGTCTTTGAAAATACCATGGGTGTACAGGAGAGACAACCCAGGTTCTACATATCATTCTTTAGCCCTGGTAGATCTCGGTTGACGTAAGGACCTGTGATCTTCCGGGTCCACAGGATCACTGGCAGCCGTTTTTGCAAGATCATCAGCTTCTTCGTTCCCGGCAGGCCTACATGAGAAGGGACCCACTGTAGATGGATGGGGTGCCGATCTGAAAGCTGCTTAATAAGGGTAGAATACTCCTGCTGGTGCTGTCACCGATAGAGGGCCAATTCGATAAATGTTGAATGGACGATCGGCTGTCTGTTAGGATCCAAATTTCAGAAAAAGGTTGGCCTTGTATGTTATTAATCAATGAAAGACCACACAGGATAGCTATTAGCTCCGTTCTGAAGACAGAAGCGTGATCAGCATTTCTTCTCTGAATTTTGATGATGCGGCCAGGTAGTTCAATCAAAACTCCACTGCCAGTAGTGTTTGTTTCTCCCTTACTGCCATCAGAATAGATCTTTACTGCATCCAGTGGAATCCCATCAATCACCTCCAGAGCCAATTGCTTTAGAAGTTCGGGGCGGTCAGACATTTTATTGACATTGGTACTTAAAGTAGTTTGGAACGTGACTCCCGGGAGTCCAAGGACAGGATTGATAATGGATGTCAGGGGCGCGCGCAGTGGTGCTCCACATTAAAACTCAGGTATTGTGCAAGTGCTTGGAAGAAGGGACTTTTACGTTTCAACCTTTGATTATCTGTCCAATTTTTTAAGTATTGAGAGGTTCTGTGTTGATCACCATAACTGAGCAGTTTGTTGAAATACTGGGTCAACTGTGTAATGTTTTTGAAAGAATGTCCTACTTCAAGTTTTCCGAAATTTTGTTACTATTAAAGTTTTTTTTCATATGATCTATGTTGGTTCATTCTGATATTAATCATAAAGGAGATTTTAACAATATATATGAACATTTACAAATATTGCATGCCATCATATACACTCACTTAACGATTTTACAAAATGGAAAATTTGAATCCGGATCAAATAGCTTTCCTCCCATCATATTACAGGTCTTGCATCTTTAATCAAAATACTATTTGAAACTCAAGTTTAACTGACCGAAAACTTTTTAAAGATTGAATTCAGATGTGTTAAGTAAAACGATATTATCTTTCTCATAATCTCTATTATTTTTATTATGAATTTTCCACCCTGATGCACTAAAGAAACTCTTAATAAACCTTGTGTACCGGAAAATTTTAAAATATTTAGTAAAACAAAATTGAGAACTAGAAGGATATTTATAAGAGAATCCTTATTCTTACTTAAACCAACAACTTCTTTTTTTAAAGGTCTGTAGTTTTTTAAAAAAAATTTTTTATACATGTGCACACTTTAAATGAGCCTACCACAATAGCTCCTATTATTCGTTCCACTAATAAAAATAAATAAATTCACAAAGACTTGGATGGCAAATGAAAATGGCAAATGTCTGATGATGGTACAAATATCATTAAACTGTATCACCGAGAAAGGACATAACAAGGTATGCCAGACTGCCAGCCATAAATTTCTTATAGATTTGAATATCATAGCAAATAAATAGGAATATACCTTTTTAGGAGCAAAAATTAAAACACTAAACATAGTTAATTCTGTAATCACTAAAATCTCCATGAAATACAAAAACTGAGCAATTTTGTAGCAATCTCCACACCACCTACAAACTCATAGCAAAGAAACATCACGTAGGCACAAACAAAGAATGAGCAATATTTGCATAATATAAAAAGAACAAGTAGTAGAAAAGGAAAACTGAAAAGTAAAAAGTAACAAGCATTGAATAAATAATATTCATAATCAAAATTTTGAATGTAAGCCAAATTTAAAATTAGCTATAAGTAAGTATATTAACATTATATCCATATCCGTAAGATCTCAATTCATACATAAATAAAGGAACCAGTTGTATGCTTTAAGTGAAGAGAAAATAATAAACATATTTAAAAATATTTCAAAATAAATAATAAAAACAAAAATTCAACAAAACATCAAAATAAATTTCTTAAAGGAAGTAGAATAGGGGGGGGGGGGGGTAAAAATGAAGTTAGCACGACAAAATCAAATTCAGGCTTAGGGCCAAATAATTGGGGTTGAATTAATTTGATGTTATCAACCTTCTCTTTCTGTAATTCGGTAGGCTGCTAAAGAAAATTCTGAACAGAAAAGAAAATGAAACAGAAAATTAATCCGAACAGTAAAAGAATACAATAAGCAAACATACATGAAATTAAATTATTGAAATCTATGTAATATTTCTAGAAATTGACAGATACAAATTGTTATTTCAAAAAAGTAATCTTATTTATACGGAATGTAAATATTAATTAATTACAAATACAATTCAATTTTAGAGTTAATGTTGGTTTTTAACAAGTTAATATAGTCAGAATAGAGAAGGTAATATTTGGTTTACATTCACTACTTTTACCTAAAACAATTAAATCATCAGTATAACGGTAAAGAAAGTAGGATTCATTATCAATACGGTCTGTATTAAAAAAAGTATAAATAGAGGTTGGCCAGACAACTAGCAGCACCACCTTGAGGCAGACCTTAACCTACTTATAGAAATTTTGATTGAATGCAAAGAAATATTTTTGTAATACAAGTTTAATAAGAATTTTAAATTAGAGAGTAAGTTGCGTTAAATTACGTATCCGAAGTGTTCAACTGATGAAAAATCAGGAGAGCAAGGAAAACTTCTGCATATTTTGTAGAGCACTTTCGTTGATGTGTGCAGAATGTGGTCGGGCTGATGAAGCGCACTGGGCACCCCCTTCAAGCAAGGACGTGTCACCGTCATCAAATATCATTGAAGTGTCAAAAATGCATTGAATACAAATCAGAGGTAATTTACTATCACTCACGATAGCACCCAAAATCATGATGCCACTTTAGTGGTGGAGTGATGCAACTGGAGTTGAATTGTCACCATAACAATGACACCACAGCTGTACACAAATAATTCTACCACTGGAAAACAACTTGATTCATCTGACAAGACCCCGTGCCAACTGATCGTTTTATCGCTCTAACTCAAAACTATTGCAAACGAAATCGTTTGTTCTATGGAGTCTTCTTAACGGGCGCCTTAAATGCAACCCACTAACAACCAGTTGACGAGTGATGATTCTAGTCTGTATGGGAAAATCAAGAATATCCTGCAGATATGCTACTATTGTCAACAGAAATAGTTTAGGGTTGACATCGGGCTTCCGTGGATTCGTCAATCCACGCGTGCCACAATCGTTCTGGCCTCACCGGCACCCCTCAAAATTTGCCACATTTTCTTTTCCCAACTATCTTTCCTACAGCTGGTTCTCTGTGAATGCGTGTAGGTAGATGCCAACTGAGATCTGACGTATGAATCAACCTTCCTTCTCAGTCCAAACACCATGCCCTCGTAAAATCGTCTGTCTGTCTTAATTACCTCCGTAAGCGGCGGTCCTGACATTCTCAGTTATTACGCATCTTCTCTGAGATAAAAAAAGGAAAATTTTCGCACTGATTTCCTTGGCAGAAATTATGGCTCTGTTATACTCATTTTATACATTTGACGTTGATGTTTAGGGGCAACTGGATCGCGCAGCGACACTTCCCCTGGCTTACAGTTTCTTCTTGGTAACTTGAAAAAAAGTTGAGTTTTTGCCTGCATAAGAGTGAGGACATCCCGATTAGACCAGATGTTCTTGAATGTGGCTGGAGGGGGGATGTGGTGCTAGCTGGAAGGTTGTTTCTATGTCATAGAAAAAAGTTCAAAAGAGCTGAAGGAGCTTGCATTCTTATAGGTTGGTGCCACATTGGGAGTTGACTCTTGATTGGCTGCCCGAGAGGGATGAGTATTGTCCAATCTCTCTTTAGAGGTTCTTTCCCTTATATGCGCTCGAGTCGGAAAAAAATGCGCAATTTTCTCCCCTGGTTCTCTAATGTTTGATACACTCTCGTTCCTTATATCCTGCTCAACAAGTATCGAAGTGTTACGACTTTCTCAATATTTACATTACTCGTTAAGGTACACCTCCCCTGAAATATGGTAAATTTTCTGGCCACTCCTGGATTAACATTTACAATGTCACTTAATATGTATGGTTATCGCAATTTCAGTTCTATTATAGCATTATTTCGAAAAATCGATAAATGCACAAAATTTTGTTATAATTCAATAAATTGTATTAATTTTATTTTGGGGAAATACTACTTATTGTATAATAACTGAATGATAATTTCGTAGACATAAAAACCACCACAAGTGTATTTCCATAGTTTCATTTATTAACCATTATTTTTTCAAAAAAAATTATTAACATATTTTCAATATGTCGATCTAATAAAACTTCTCGTTAGCTAACAACGGACTTCATAATTTTCATTTATAAAGCAATTGATCAATCGATGAATATGGCATTTGAGTATGACCTTGCTCTTCTAGCTTCCAAATCACCCCAAGTAAGAACTTTAAAAGGGTAATTGAGTTTAAATTATTTTAGAGTCTCCATTAATCAGCTCGGCATTTTTTGTGGAATAAGAATTTGATTGTACATCTGAAATTCCGATACTGGACCATGATAGGACAGAAGTAATGGCTAACTTCTCTCCTCTCTCTCTCTCACAAACGATTAAAATGCAAGAAAGACTGATTTTTCAAATCTTGATTCCACTAAAGAACAAAAACGGCAGAATACTGGCATCTGCTTCGGTTTTAATTTAACTGAAATTAAAAATTCTCGCATATTGTGTTGTAGAAGCTTAGAGAATAAGATCGTAGATAAACGCCATGATTAAAGTATAAGCAAATGAAAGAAGATACGCTCTTAAGTTATGTAGTTTTTAATGTAAAAGACGCTTATTCATAGAATATTATATCTGTTGTGTGTGTGTGTGTGATAAACGATGAAATAATTTATTTTTATATTATTATTGTTTTGAAAACACCACTATGTGTTTGGAAACATTTCACCTGCTTTAAACTGTATTAAACGTAGATATTTTTTTCATTTATACAAACATGTGATAACAGTTTTCCGACAGAGGTTTTACTTTTAAAAAAATTCCTGTTCGAATCTGTAGGTATGTAATGAAATGCAAATAAATGATTTCTGAAAGACCTATCATGGGATTTGAAAGTAGCATACTATGCACTTGGGTTTCATGATTAAGATTAAACCACTGTAGATCGATGGTATCCAAAGTGCAAATCCAATAAGAAAAAAATGTACTACTGGAAATATATAAATTGGGGGGAAAAATCTGAAGTAAGAACGACATTAATCGAAAAACGATTGAAGGCCCCAAGCCGAACCTTAAAAAGGATTGCAAAACCATAACCTTTGGGCCCCCTAGAATCCTGCCCTTCCCAACGATACAGGGTTTGGGGGGGGGGGGGGGGTGGACGTTACTTCAATGATCATAAGCAATTATCAAAGATAATTTGAAATTATAAATATAAAAAGTAAGAACCGTACATGAAAAAAATGTTCTTTTGCATATTGTATTTTTTAGCTTTGTTTAGACAAAACAAGTAATATAAAAAAAAAGTAAGTCAATTCCTATACTTAGGTCAACAAAGAACAATTTTATTTTTGTTACTTTTTATTAAGTAGTTACAATTAATATAAAAATGTATATACATATGGCAGAATCACAATTTTTAGTAACAAAATAGAAAGCGATTTTCCTTGCAATTTTTTCCATTATTCTTTCTATATATGGTGTTGGACTATTTTGTTTGTTTGTTACTATTTATTCATTAATTAAATCTAATTACTCTATTAAAATAGTATAGTAAAGAAGAAATCACAGTCTCAGAAATAAAGCTATCCCAGATGGAATTCGGACCCACGACCTTTGAATTAGAAGTCCAAGAGGCGCTATCCACTGCGCTACAGGGACACAACAACGTGTTTCTTTTCTATATATGCTGTTGGATTGTTATTTTTGTTTGTTTCTTTTTGTTCATTTTTTACTTTAATTAGTGAATTAATATTTGAAAAAATGTATTAACATCAAGTGTCATCCACTACAAGTTTGAAAAAATGTATTTCAACTTGAATGGATGAATTGAAAGTATTTAATTAACGACTGAAAATATGAACAAGATATATATATATATATATATATGAAGGAAGTGAAGTAATAGTAGGAATTTAGGAATTGTGAAAAAAAGTATCTTCTGCGTGATCCTTTTTTGTAAAAACTCACATTACATTATCTTTTCCTCAAGAGTTTTGACCCTTTAGCATTTATTATTATGAATGCATGCAGATATTTTGCACTTCTATACATCAATTATTTGTATATTCTAAACTGAATATTTCGCAGTTTTGTGTCATTAGATACCTTTGTTTACCTTCTTGGAAGAATACCCAATTGTAAGCAGCTAACAATAAAAGTAATTCTTCAAAATTATAATACAGATCAACTAAATCGTTCATCCTCATTAAAATGCATCCACATTAAATAACTATGGTTGATTTAGGGATGCTTTTTTATACAAGCTATACAAAAGATAGTATACAAAACAATTTAAATATTTTTGAATATTGAATCCATTTTATATTGCAGCATCGTAACTGAATATGAATACTCTAAAGCAGATAACACAAACCTTTTCTCCATTCCAAACATTTCATTAAATAGTTCGATACCTTTAAAAACATCTGGTTTCTTTTTGTTTCAACTAACATTTGTCTAGATAAATGAGGCATGGGATGCAAAACATCTGATTTATGAAAGGAATTCCAGTTCACTGAACGCGAAGGAAGTTTTTAGTCTGTAAGCATTCTTTGGCTGTTGCTTTATATATGACATATATACAAAGCCTAAATTCATTGTTATATAGTAATATATACATCCTGAACAAGATGAACTTAAGAAAAATTATGTCTTTTTTAGTTTTTTTAATTTGTATTAAAATTTAATAACAAAGATTTATCAAAATTTAATTATTCGAAAATTACTCACAATTAGCCAATCATTATGGTATCCTGGAATGGATAGTAAAATGATTGTTCAAATTTAATTACCGTATTTACTCGAATCTAAGCCGCACCGCAAGCTCTCAAAACGTTTTTGTAACAAAATAAAAGTGGAAAAAGGTTTATGAATATCCGATATCTGCGAAACTGAAACAAATTAAAATATGAACAAGTATGAAGTGAATGATTTATTTTACCAGTTTTAAAAACTTTTAAATACATACCTGATCCGTCAGTATCATGTTCAATTTCTCCCATCCAAAGAATTTTTCCGTCTTCGATTCTAAGCCGCGTCCGATTTTCAATAGCATTAACATAGTGAAAAAAAAGTGTGGCCTAGATTTGAATAAGTACGTACATGAAATTAACATATTAAATTGCAGTAATTAACAGAAGTAATAAATATACCTCATACAAATAAAAATAGAAAAGTGCGTATTTCTACTGTTTTTATAAATGGAGCAAAAATTATTAGGTTATAACTCGTGAATCCCAGGGTTATTAGACTCTTCTAGGAATTATTATAAATTTTTTACAAGATTTAGAAAACTCTATGTGTGTAGAAACATATTTTAAATTAAGCGTTACAATGTCAAACAAAATATTTTTTACAAATAAATAGAATATTAATTTTCTTTATTAAAATTCGACAATTTATATATTTTTTTTAAATAAAAATGATTTCTTTTAATATTTTTATGCTTTTTAATATATTCATAGTTGAAAGCTACGATCTCTTCGTGAAAAAGAAACGACAACGGTGGGCATGTTGATGATCTCAGTTCTTATATCGAAACTACAACAACACATAACAAATAACAACTTTTAATGCACGACCCTTGCAACCAAATTACATCATTCCTCTGAACAACCTCACAAATTTACACACACACAACTTTATTTGTCTCCCTCCCACACTGTACTGGGGATATGTTTATCATACAGTTGTTTAAATAGCGCCATCTACCACCTAAACAAATAGTATACTAAATGGTTGAAATAGCCTTTATATGTTCTTCCTGTATTCAGTGTTCAAAGATATACTGATAATATTAATCTTCACAAAGTCACAGGAAAATACAAAAAGAATATATTTTATCTAAGAGATTAAGAACCACACACTAGTGTACAACGTTCAATAAGTTCTAAAAGCATGTGACAGCTCGATCCGCGATCTTTTCACTAACAGTCCTCTTGGGGAATTCTTGGTCTTTAAAAATTATTTTATTATAAAACTCCCTCCCGAAGAAGAGAACGAGAACATGCAAATTATGACTACTGTATAATGTCTAGGTTTTCAGGTTAAAGAGAGAGAGAGAGAGATAGGATAGAGACAACTAGCGGAGCAGTGATTAATCAAATTGAGTGCAAAGCGTGGATATTTAGTAATTGATAATTGTATTACTTAAGGTGGCATCTGTCACTTGAGATTGAATCTAGATTAGATAGCTAAGAAGTCAGAACTATTGAATTAAGTAAGTGTACTGAAGTCTTCTCATATCTTGCATACCTATTTAATTGTCCTCATATTTTTTATTGGGTGCATCTCTTAACTTGGATTCATCGAAATTGTGCTGTGCTTTGTGCTGTAAATAAATTAGTATTTTAGAACATGGATAGAGTCTTCCTTTCGACCTCCCCCACACTGGGGGAAGAGAGTGAGCTTCTCTCACACGCATATTAACTTAATTCTTGATTGAGAAATTGGTTGATTTAAGATCAGTTAAGAAGATATCTACATTGTGTGTGTTATTATGTATAATAGAAATTCCACCAATCGGTCGTCCTCAACTAGAGAAGTGAAGTAATGATATATTTCTCTGCGTGGTTTTTATGTTATAGATGCTGTTCTAACAGTTCTGAAACAGTGGCTCACGTACTGCTTGGTGCATATGATACTTCCAGAAAAAAAAAAAGAAAAATTAACAGAACAAAAACCCTTAACAAATGATTATCGGAATGCTAGTAACTTTTTATGGAAACAAAGAAAGACGCATTCCTGTTCAGAAAATTCTAAATTGAACTTTACCAATTTGAATATAAATACTTCTACTATAAAATTTTGTTGTTTGAAGTGAGACATTTATTCACACATTTGTATGTTTCATTACTTGTTGCTCATTACTCATTGCTTACTACAGCACTTTTTTAAAATAAAAAAAAAAGGTAATTGAATACAGCTTTATAAATTTATTTTTTCTTTGAAATAAAACGGAACAAGATTGTCCATATGTCTTCACGCTGAGATATAAAATATTAAATAAATGGAGTAAAAATTAAATGTAATCTTAGAATAAATATGATTTCAGTATTCGATATAAATATTTTCCAACTGAGTATTTCTTCAATGCATCATAACTATCTCAATAACTCTTTGACTCAAGCTTTACCAAATTTTTACTCACTTTGGAAGACGCTTACTTGGTAAATTATGCATTCTATTCAAAAATTGAAGTGGAATACTCGAAACAACAACGTAGAACGATGTAATAGTGCTTTTTGAAGAAAATCCGTAAGTATTCAAACCAACCTTCATTGATTACTTTCAAATTCTTGTAAAAGGCTATTCGTTAACGTTTGATTTGCATATTACTAGAGATACATTAAGAGAGGAGAGGTTACACGTTTTAAACGCTTGAAGCTTAGGACTCTGCTCAAAATATGAGTTGATTTATTAGTGCCTTATTTAGTGCCACGTAGAATTTACAGGTAGATCTATTCAAATGTTCCCGGACATGAAATGTTTTCTTTCTTAAGTTATTTCTTGTATGCAAGAACACTAGAAATGTAAAAATTAAAAACTGTTATATAAAATTCTATAATATTAAATAAATAATAAAACCAAATTCTGAAAATATAATCATTCGTGATTCATTTCTGTGTTTATTCGAAAAACGTGAAAATCAGGAATGTATGAACACATTTCTTAGAGTTGTTAACTGGTTCCTCGAACGTATCTCGTTAAATAAATCTGCATGTTGCGAAACATTATTTCTATAAGAAAAATAATTCCTTCCTATAAAATTTTGTTTAAACAAAAATCTAATTGTATGCTTACATAAAAATCATGAAAAATAGCAAAAAAGTGAAAAGAAAAAATAATGGAACACTTTAATTGCTTTATGTTTTACAAAATTAGAAAGAAAACATCACTTTTTAATCAGCCAGCGTTTTTTGCATATTTTATCACCCCCTCCCCTTCCCCACCTTTATTTGTTTGGGCACATTATGCAAAGAATATTTTTCTAACGTTCGCATTTTTCAAAAATTTATTTTACCTTTCAATTGGATCATATTTTCCAATCAATTTGCATCCTCTTCAAATGCCATTGAATAATTCGACAAGATTATTCAGAGGGAAGTTTCTGTTAGTACACTTAATTTAATTTCTCTTTATTCTTCATAAGCTGATTTTTTTTTGTGCTAATGAGAGTTTCGTTATCAAGAGAAGCCTCGAATGTATTCCATGACATCAGCAATATCTAATAAATCGAAGCCTAAATCATATCCAAATCACAACGCTTCTGCTGATTTTCGTTTCCCATTTACTTGCAAATGGGTTAAGGAATAATATATGTAACAATTTTAAAAAAAAGCTAAAAAAATCTATGACGTGAGTTGGTAGTCAAGAATAAAAGATGCGCTCGTGATGAGGCCATCGAAAAGGCTGAAGATAAGTTATCTTCGAGGGCTGCATTTACCACGAGCTCTTTGTCTCAGAGACCGAGTTAGTACCTATGTACTCACAAATCATAGTGCTTGGCCTTGACCAATTAGCACCGTTCATTTTGGCATTGTTTTAGTGAGAACATTTTGGCGCAAAATCTTTCGCCAAAAAGTAACAGTGAATCCCAATCAGTATTAATTTAAATTTACTACTCAAATTATAGTAACCCTCAGTATAGCGGCGAACAACATTGAATGAGAAGCTCAATTAAGTAAGATATCTCCTTGGCCATACTTAGGTGAATGTAAATGTCTTGTTATTCTTTACCGGTTATATGTCATACATCTGTTGCTTCTATTTTTTTTCCACAGATGGTCGGCGTAACCAACCAGCATATTGTTAATTATCTTAAAATAATGACCATATCTGAGGCCTGTCAGATATGATATAACAAAATGATTATATAGGTCCAGTGGCGATTTAAGCTCATTTCGGGCCCTGGCGCAGAAGATCTACAATTCCCCTTGGCACTGGCGGATATAAATTTATTACCAGAAAACCTGGTTAACTCCATCTAATACGGGCCCTTCCGGGTCCCTAGGTGCCCGCCCGAACGCCCAATGGATAAACTGGCACTGCATAGATCTAAGATAATATTTGGTTTTAAAAAGTATATTCAGTATTTATGCACAAGACCGCAAAAATATATGCGATAAAACTTCGAACAATTTTTTATTTATATGTCTTAATATAATTTTGAAAAAGATGTTTCAAAAATTAATATATTTCTATCAAAATCTACGTTAAATTTATCTATCTCAATACAGTGCAACTCACATTCTAAAGTATTTTTCTTTTAAATTCTCTTAAATATTAAACGAAAATTTATAGAATTTAACGCTATTTTTTTAAAGTTAGTGACGCATATTAATTTTTAAAAATTATGATTAACGAAAATAAAAGGAAAATTTTTTTTATTAACAAGATAAAATTCGATATCTGATGAAACATAAGTAGAGCAATACCAAAAAAAGATTGTCAACAGTAATGGTTTGTAACGAAAGCTTACATTGTTCGTGTTTTTCAGCTGTGGTCAATTTTCTCGGAACGAACACGACTCAGATATTCGACCTTTAAATTCTTTTTTTTTTCACCGCCGGTGGCGCTTTTTATGAATTGATGAAACCTTTATCGTGACGTTGGTGTCTTGGATGTGAGCTTCCATGATTGAACTTCGATCTCCCATGAGGTCATTGATCACTAAATTCCGGATACATTTTTTTTTCAAAAATGGCAACATCTAAAAATAATCACGAAAGAAGAAATAACCTTAATAAATAGCAGGTGTAATGTTAAGTTCAGGCAATTCTTCATATGAGTTGCGAAATTTCATTTTTACGGTTGTTAATCAACACTATGAACGCAATGCTTAAAAGAAAAATAAATATTTCATAAATATAAACAAAAACTTGTTTATCTTTACAGAATGATTAATTATTTACAGTTGAAAAGAAAATAATGATTGAAAATGTTTATTAAACAAAGTATGCGCAAAAAGCTTCGGTTTCGAAGTAGATAAACAGAACATTCTGAAAAGCAGTTAAGTAAATATCAAGTTCATTTTTTGATTACGAAGTGTATATTCTGACTTCATGGTTTTTTTCCCTTAAGAATTTTAATTATACATTATTGAAAGTTTTTCAGTTTCATAAATTTTTATAGTAATTTTGAAGAAATATGATGAATTTTTTTTCTAAAATTTACCGCAGATGTTTTCGTTTGGTGTAAATTTTTGTAGTTAAGGATTAAACTCTCAAAGGGAATTTATACTATGTATAATAAGTTACACATGACTTTTCAGAAAAAGTTTTCTATTTTAAAAAACTTTTATTCAAGGTATTCAGGATTAGTTTAAAAAATATCTATGATATCATTTAGAAATAATCTAGAAATTCCTTTATCACAGTTGATTTTAGATCAAATGTTTTGATTTTTTTTATAATGAATAAAATTTCGTTTAGTTTCTATTGCAAATATCAGTACAATTGAATTTTCAAATTTTATTTAGTTCTGAAAATCTAGCAAATTACAATATACTGATACTGATGAAATTGGATTTTTTTCAAATGTTATTTTTCTTTCGTTTGAAAAAAAAATCCTTTTCTAAGGATATTGCTCTGATTCACTTACGAATGTTATATTATCATTTATATTTTTTCTCGCATTTTCAAGTAGGATATTATTAAATTTCAGAAAAACTTTTTGTCTTGAATCGAATTCAATTGAACCATTTTGATAATTATATTACTCATACACACACAAAAAATTACCAATATTAAATAATAAATCGAACTACATGAAAATTTATACTCCTTTTCCAATATATTAAAATACATATAAATATACATATTTCCAATACATATAAACTTAATTAAAATTCTTTTTACTCTGAATATATTTCGTCAAAATGTATTTTAGTCTTTTTCCTTTCTGTCAGTGCCCTACTATTTTACCATTTACGTGGGCAATTAATTTTAAATTGACTCTTTTTGATTAAAAAAACGGATTATTCGCAAATTACCTAAACAACGTCACCATATCAAGCGTCAAAAATATAATTAATTTTAGAAATTTAGTGTCTGCGTGTATACAGTGGACCACAAAGGTGTTCGTAAGCATGCAATTTTCTATAAAATTTAATGTTTTCAACTATTGAAAATGAATACATCAAAATTGTAATTTTTATGATATCTACAATTTGTTCTTAATGAAATAACATAACCAGTTTTTAAAACATAATGTAAATAATATTTTTAAAAATTAATAATAAAAAACTATTGAAAAATTATTAAACGAAAGTATTTATACACTTTGAAAAAATCTCAGCATAGCTTTAAGTACTGTATTTTTCTTAATTTAATGCTTAGTAGGATATATTTTAACGTCCACAATAACTTTTAAACATCTTGGTGTAGATTTCATGAGTTTTTGTAATTTCTGCATCGATGTTTTAAAATTATTCTGTGATTATTGTTTTTGCTTCACATTTTGTTTTTTTATATGCCATGTTTTCTTTTTTTTAATCAATTCTCACGAAATATGTTCTACTACGCTTAAATCAGGGTATTTAGCAGGTTTTTTCAGAAGTTGGGACAGTTATAGAGACACCAGTGGCGTACATGAGAGCAGTGCGCTTGGGGGTTATTATATTGTTAACAAATGAAGTCTCGTCTTTATTATCCAAAGTTTGGGCGGATAATTTCAAGTCGTTCAATGAAATATTCAAATAGAGCTCATGATTAACAATGCCACAAAAACCCCCCCCAATTAAACCGTTTACACCTCCATGCAAGGTGCAAGGACGCCTCAACATCCATGCTTCACTGTTCCTACTTGATTCTTGGAATTAAATTTTAAAGAATTCAACAATTCAACAATGAAAGTTACTTGGTTGGGATGAGAGAAAATTCAACATTTTTGGTTTCGATGGTGTATAGTACACAGAAGAAAAAAACGAGAACTTAATCCAGCGTTTCTCAAACTGTGAGGCGTTCCCCTCCCAGGGGGGGGGGGCGCCAGAATATCGAAAGTCGAAAATAAAAAGATTATTTTTAAATAATTATCAATTTACTGAAAAGAAGCAAAACACATTCATTTAAATAATACATTGACATTGACATAATATATTTATAAATGTATCAGTAGTGCGCAATGTATTTGATAATTAATTTATCAATACTAAATTAAGAACATGTTTAATAGTTACTAGTGGCTTCCTTGGGCTTGTCATATACAAAATTTATTTCTATCTTGTTAATATGTGTAGTTTATAATTAGAGCCGTGTTTTAATTTTATTTATATGTCGTAGTACATTATTATTCCATTCTATATATTCTTATTGTACGAAGGGTGGCGCGATGAAAATTATGATTGAAAATTGGGTCGCAAGCATTGAAAGTTTGAGAAGCACCGACTTAATCCAAAGAATATAGTTGGAAGAACTCAACAACATACATGCTGAAGCATGAAGGTAGAAGGGTTCTTGCGTGGGAGAGTAAATCGACTTCAGGGTTATTAAATTTAATATTTTTTAATGATATTGTGAATCATGAGCTGTATTTAAATATTTTAATGAACAGTTTAAAATTATCCGTCCAAAATTTGGATATTATAGACGACTTCATTTGTTAACAAGATAACGACTCCAAGCGTACTGCTCTGAATGTACGCCGCTAGTGTCTCTATAACTGTCCCAAGTTCTGATAAAACCACCTAAATCCCCTGATTTAAGCCGAGTAGAACACATTTTGTGAGAATTTGATTTTTAAAAAAAAGAAAAATGACATGTAAAAAACAAAATGTGAAGTAAAAACAATAATCACAAAAAAATTGAGAAACATCGATGCAGAAATTACAAAAAAACCAATGAAATCTATACCAAGTCGTTTAAAAATTATTGTGGACGCTAAAATATATCCTACTAAGTATTAAATTAAGAAAAAATACAATATTTAAAGCTATGATGAGATTTTTTAAGTGTATTGATGATTGTGGCGTTATGTTATTCATTAAAAACAAGTGTCAGATATAAGCAAATTACAATTCTGATAAAGGATTTTTTTTTTATTAGTTGAAAATATTAAATTTTGTAGAAAACTGCATGTGTGCGAACACTTTTGTGGGCCACTGTATATATGCACCTCCCTATGAACCAGTTTCGCTTAGTTAATAAATTTTAAAAGGTTTTTCGTATTTTGTTTACTCATTTTCCAGTTTAAAATAAAGATCACTTCTAATGATATTTTAATGTGAAACATGTTCTTTTCAACAGGTTTTTAGCAAACTGATGAAATTTTAGATTTTATATATAAATAAAGGTTTTTTATTTTTAAAATTTGTCTTGATATTTTTGATAAATCGATAAAACATTTTAAGCAATCATTAATCATTTGCAACCTTTCGATGGATATATTTTAATTTATATCTTAACCGGAATAGAAAATATTCCCAAAAACTGAGTTTGATTAAATACATACAATGAAATACATTCAACGCGAAAACGGTTAAGACGAAATATCGACACGAAATAATACAACGGTCCCAACAAACTACTATGTATTTCTATGCATTTTCTCTTAACACGAAAATTTTTTCCTTTTGGGAATGAACAAAATACGGAAAACTCGGAGATTTAAGAGGGGTATGAAATGAAATATAAGTGTTTTCGCATTATTTTTCTGTGTTATTGACTGTCTTACTGTATCATTGGAAGAATTCGTTGCAGTAAAGGATGATAATATCTGTATACCCCCCCCCCCCAAAGATATTTTGAAGATTGTTCAAAGCAACAAAAATATTGATGCAGATTCCAACGGTGATTGAATAATGCAGCTCCTGTTCCTACGTCATCCGAAAAGAGGAGCATCACGAAAATTATACGCAGTTACTTAGGCGTACATTCTAATGGTGAAATGGATAACAAAATGGACAACATCGAACAATTTGTTGACAGTTTGATGCTAAGAAAGACAATGTAAAGAGAAATGTATTGTTTTCCGAAAACTCAATAAATGTTTTGTTTTTTAAAAAACTTGGACACATTACATTGAATTTCATTAAGTTCTTCTGAATGTTTTTGTTGCATTGATTTTTATTAAATAAATGCATATATACATATCCATGTAAATAAAATAAACTTAATTTTGTTGAATATATGTTTCTTCATTCAATATCCTTCAACACGAAATTCTTTTAACACAAAACAATATTTCAATCCGTGTAAGCGAATTTCACTATCTAAAATACTGTAAAGGCATTCTATTTGTCCCAAGATTGCTTACAAGTTTCTCCCTACCGAATTGGGATTCTTAGAGAAGGGAGTACGTGAAATTTTATTAATTACGATCCATTGCAAAACCTTAGCATTACAATTAACTAGCGAAAAGATTGAGTATATAGTAAGTTACTGTTTTCTATCATAACCAGGAAATGTTTTTAAACATAAATAAATATTAAAGCTAGAAATGTTTATTTAAGTCTAAATTTTTTTCCTGCGCATTATTTAATTTTTTCTACACACGGACACTTTTCCCCCTATATCTCTCCCTCTCCCGAAGTTCAACACGTGCATTTGAAGCATTTATATTTAGATTAAAAGTCAAGGAATCAGATCTAAATCTGGCTCCCGGCTTTGTCTCTTCCTCGCATTCTTTGGTATACGTCAATCAAGGTTAAAATCAACTCTTTGAACCCATCCGTGCTTTGAATTCACTCATTCAGCAATGGTGGCTTACGTCTTAGGAGATACACACAGAGACATTTATCTGGAATACCTTGCGTTCAGATGGCTATCACTGGTAAATACCGCCGTCTCCCCCAAATTATCCGTCTTTCTGCTCCGGTAATTCATTTTTGCCTTGAGACCTCTTCTTTTAGTGCCATTTAGAGATTCTTTTGTTTCGGCAAATGGCGAGAAGTGGGGATAATGTGTGTTCTCTCACACTGGTTGGCATCTTGCGAAGTGTGTGAAAACTCATCGAGACGTGAAGGAATTGATTACAACTGCTTCAGAAGTCGAAATAGAAATACTTTATAAAAAGTTTATGTATCGTTGGTTTTTTCCTGTCTGCGACACCGTCCTTCGGTGATTGAACCAATGGCGATTATTTTTTAGGGAGATAAAGTGAGAGAGAGAGAGAAGAGAGAGAGAGAGAGAGAGAGAGAGAGATTAAAAACAGAACATTTTTCTCTCTTTTTTTTCAGAATGAAAGTCTAGAAATGCGTTTTTGGCTTAAAATGTTCTTCGGAACTAAGGAATTAGTTTTTCTAAAAAAAATATATCTCAAGGGGTATTGTTATTCTAGAACAACATTAGTACTTTTTTAATCTTAAAATACTTCGGCACGTGGAAAACAAAATCAGTTTGCCGCATGCAAGCCAATTAGGAAATGAAGCGTGAAGCCTGGACTAGTAATAAATAGTATTTTCAGCGCACGTGTCAGCAACTTTTGTAAGGTCAAGTCACCGTTCATTGTTTTTCAATAACAAAACAGTAATTATATTTTTTAAAAATGGAATAATTAAGTTTTAATCTAAATCTGAAAATAAAATAATAATATCAGTTTTTGAAGCATTTGTAAATAAAATTTATTGGAAATTAATTGCAGAAATTTTTTTAAAGGAAACTCTTGATAAATATTCAGTGAAAAATATTAAAGTTCTTTATTTTGTTCTCGCAATAAATTTCAAAAAATTTAATTTCCCACAATTTCTATCTAGATTGTTATTATTAGAATTTCCAGAATTGCGTATGTATCAGACGGTATTTCTTGATTATCCATATCTCGATCTCGAATTTTCAAGAAAATAAACTCATTTTAAATTGATATTATAATAAGGAATTCCCATTCTTCTAAAAAAAAAAAAAACTGGAAATAGTTGTCCCCGCTTTCATATTATATTTATTTCAATCGATATTTTATTACAATTTATTTTTGCAAATTGGCATTTTTGCTATTTTTTCTGAAATGATTGATATATTTATTTTCGGAAATTGAGGGCATTTTTGCTTAGATTAAATTTTATGAATCGTATTTATATTGTATTATAACTCATTTTTATATGTTTTTTATTTCTAATTTTTCAAAACTGATATTTTTTCATCATCTTGAACACAAATCTGTATTTTAATATTATTTATTTGAAATAAAAAGGAAGTCGAAATGAATTCATTATTAGTTTAGTTGAATATATTAACGCACAAATATCTCATAGAGTTTTAAGTTAAATATAGAGTTCTTTAAAGTTATAAATGTCTCGCAGTTTTGCTGATATATTGATTAACAATTTGAGTTCCTACGCTTTCATATTTCATTCTGTGGTTTAACTTACTTATAGAATAATTTGCAAATTGGGTCGGGAAAAGGTGAAATAATTTGAAATTGATTTACTTTATTTCGTAGTAGTGATTTTATTAAAATATGAAAAACTATTAAAAAATAAATCTACATTTCTATATGGAAATTTTGAGGTAAGAAATTGCAGGAAATTGTTTCAATTTCAATGTTACTAATTGAAGATGGAAAAGAAATAAATGAAAAATTCTACATCAGAATAGACGAAATTCAATCAGTTTTACAAATTGAAATTTCATATGCTAAAAAATGGATTTCGTAATTTTTTCCCCGCATTTTGAGACAGGAATTTGTTTAGAAATTGTATGAGCACATATTCATTCTATTTTAAGTCTCGTCATTCACTTGAACTTTTGAAAAGCTGCATTATCTATCTATCGCTCTCCCTCCCTTTTGCAATATATTATCACAAATTTTAGTTTTTGTGATTGCAGAAATTTCAAAAATTTGGTCACGAAAACTATTTACTCGCTCCAATATAAAGCGATAAAGTATTGTTATCATTAACAATAGAATGTTTCAATTAAATTTTTATAAATGGAGTAAATAGCTATTTATATTGTTTCTCCAGCTATTAGTTATTGTTCTATTGTTTGCATAATGTGTTCAAGAATATATAATTTATTCTTTTTATTTATATAGAAATATGGAACATTGCATTTGTTAGTTTCTTATATTTTAAACTAGAGTACTTTCTTTTTTTAAAACCTATTAAAAAGAGTCATTTTATACTTGAGGAAATAGGGTTGGATATAAAATATATGTTTCAAAATTAATTTCTCTTATTTACGGTTATTGATATCTAGATCATATATTTACTTGACTAACAATAAATAAATTTGAAATTGTAGGAAAACTTATAATTTTAAAAATAAGCGAAATATCGATTTGCTTATATATTTTATCTTAAGCGGGTGGGTGACTTTTCTAAACATGTGTACAAAATTTCGTAGCTCTTTTAACAGTATGAAACAGAAAACAGGAAAAAAGAAACTAGAACGGAACCTCAGCACAGTAGCAAATGCTCGTGCTGTAATGCAAAGCAGCATGTGAAACTTGTGAAGACACTCTTAAACGAGGCTCATTTTGGCAAAAATTATAATATTCTAAAAAAATTAGCTCCAATTTGAAGTTATATTTGCAGCTAGGAATTCAATGCAAGAACAAAAAATCATTAGGAAATTTAAAAGTGGAAAATAGGCTTCTTTTAAATAAACAAAAAAATATTAGCTGTTTGGTGGAATTACAGTGGCATTTTTCAAAGTATACGAAAGAGTGGCAGAATATACAATTGCTCGAAATAAAATTGTGCCTGCTAAGAGAGATGAAATGTCTCAGAAACAGATTTTTATAAAATATTAAAATTTGTAGAAGTAAAATTGAAATACTAATATATATGTTTTATATTTTTTAAGAAAATAATTTTTTGAATAATTGTTTACTCTAAAACGGTATAAATAAATATAAAAAGTTAAATATATACGTTCAAATATGGTACATGTAAATTTTTCTGATAAATATTTAAGCAACAACAAAAATAAATAAATAAAACTCTCCCAGAAAAGGCTGTGACCCCATCATCAGCTTTCAAAATTTTCTTCATGAGTTTATTGCGAGGTAATGATAATTTTCCTTCAAGCGATGCTATTAATTTTTTCGAGAAAATTGCTTACTTTATTTAATCACATAAGCTAATCAAGTGCTAAACTAGTTCCCATCGCTTAACATGATGATGTGATTAATTCAAATGAATTATTCATACGAAAGTAAAAGTTACTGTAGTGAAAGAAAATTTCCATAATCCGGAAATTGGTTTTCTTTTAATTTACTTTTAGAATAGTTCAGTACGTATTAAAGCAAATCATAATTTATTGCAGGCTCGACTTAAATTATTTTTGTTGCTAAAAATTCCTCTCTTTGTAAACTACACTTGTTTATCATCATTTCCTCCTTTTTTTAATGATTTTTTAAAGTTTAAATGAACTTTTGAGTCACTCCAGGGGCGTAACGTACACCCCCGCATAAGGGGAGGGGAGGGTGCAGGGTGCAGGGTTCTAGGGGACGACACAACGGCTATGTTATGTTATGGTTTTGCAATCCTTTGAAATATCAGCTTGGGGCCCAAAACCTGATTTTGCAGTGGGGTCCTTATATTTTTCTTTACACCACTAGTTTTAACTCATACGAAGCATTTTTCACCAAAAGAAATATTCTGTATTTATATTATTATAGGACTGATTACAAATTAATATGTTAACGATAATATATATTATAATATGCGTCTCTCTGAAGCTGTAAATCTGCCCATTATTCAGATGTTACTAAAAGTTTATTTGAGAATAATGTTAGAATTAAGCGACTTAAAACCGTTTAGAGAAATAAATTTAATTTTTATTAATACATAAAAGTAATTTTCAAGATTCAAAACGGCAATGGCTTTTTTTGGGGGGGAGGAGGAAGAGGGCTAGTAACGAATTTTATCCTATCTATTGATTTTCCAAAATACTACAAGAATTTACAAAGCAAGAAAACAAAAGTTTTCCATTTCCATACTGATCAACTTCACACCACATTAAATAATATTTTTCCAAAAATTTTACGCTTTTTCAAAATTGATCAGTTTATTAAATTAAAGAAAATCCGACTCACTACATAAAACTCTGACAATATGACTCCATTGAGTGAGAGAACTTCTTCATTCTATAAATTTATTTGAAACTCTCCTTTATTCCTAAAAACATGTTGTCACGGTTCTATATTCGATTCTTCTCATAAACAGTCCTCTTGTGAAAAACGGGTCTTTAAAATTTAATCTATTGAGAAAGCCTTACTTCGAAGAAGAAGATGTGAGTATGTAAATTAAGACTTGTATATAAAGATTGAACTTCTGAGTTAAAGAGAGAGAGAGGTTATATATAGACTGCTAGGGCTAGCAGTGATTGATTAAATGTGAAGTGAGGCGCGGACACTTCGTAGCTGATTACTGTAATATTAAAGTTGACGATTTGTCAATTTTGGTGGCTAAGAATTAGAAGATATTGCCTAGACGTAAGTGTTTTGTGATTATTTAGTCTTCTCGTGTCTCGTCTATCTCACTATCGCTTTCCATATTTGGTATTTAGGTGCATCTCTTAACTTTGGTTATAGAATTTGTGTTGTTGTTCGCATCTGAGAATAAATGAAAGTTATATTGACTATGTAATCTTCCTTCCGAACCCCCCCCCCACACTAAGTTCATCGCTTACAATTTTGTCTCTAATATATTTTTTGTTTTTATTTCCAATTCCTGATTGCGTATTTCATATGCTGCCATGTTCTTTATAATGATTTTCATTGATTTTATTTCATAATTTGCGTATCATTTAAGAGAATTCAATTTTCTAAAATAAATTTAACTTACGCATGGTTTTTAGAACCCTCTGTTAAGTGAAAACGATTTCTACTTAAGTAAGAGAAAATTAAATATTCAGGATTTTCTTAGCAATTTCTTCCCTTCTAAAAATGCCTTTAATTCTCCTTTAATGTTTTTGTTTGTTTGAGGGAAATGAGATTTCTAAATCAAAGTTAGAATAGTTTTAAATGTAAAATTATAGCAATTAATTAAAATATAAAACTCAATCATTTTATGTATCTTGCAAGAAAATATTTAAGAAATAATTAATTTCGAAGTAACATTTGTTTCATTCATGAACCCCCAACTGTTATGATGGTTCGTATTATTTCTTTTCCTTGAGAACCAATATCGCTCGGCGACCTTCACTTTTCCGTCTCATTGACCTTCGTGTAAAGAAGGGCCCTTCAAAAGTAGGGACGACTGAGTGCACACCGCCGACACTTCAGCGCATCGTCGCGTGAGGACCAAGAAGTGGCCATGTTGATAGTGATGTTTTTTTTGCCGGAAACTTGGAAAAATCCATCGAGCGTTAAGTTTTTGAGCGAGCATTCACCTCTTTTTTACCACTCAGCCGGTTCTTCCTCCATCGTCTGCGGTATTCTGTTTGGACATAAAAAGAGCTTCAATGCAAATGTGTGGGAGAAAGAAAATAATACATTTAAATTCTTTTTTATTTTTTATTTTTCTGTAGAGCTAGACACCTAAGACACGATCCTTATTTTGTCGCGACGAGCAATCCTATCACGAACAGGTAATAAAACCATTGTCAGATAAGGGCCATCATTTTTATTGTTGTTGTTTGTGTTTATTCTTTTTTTTTGGCGTGAAGTTTGCAGAAAACATCAAAAGAAACCAAAACAATCCTTTCAGGTATTTGTAAAGTGAGCCAAGGAGTAAATATACGCCATGATAGGTCATGGAACATTTATCAAAATTGAACTTGTTCCATGACATGTTATCTTGTAAGTGTCATGATAAAAGAAATACGATAAAACATGTGACGAGTAAAAAATAAATTTAAAAAAATTTAATTCATAAAAGACGTATTCGAAAAATACGTTTTTGCATTCTACTCAAATAGATTATATAGACACTTTATTTCATTTTTTAAAAAAAATAGTAAACTTTTTGTTTTTTATATTGCCCCTATTATTTAAACACTCAAATGAGTCGGCCCCGGTAGCTTAGAGGTAGCGTGCTCACTTCGTAAGCTCAAGGTTTCGGGTTCGATCCCGGCTGGAGTCGAATGATTTTCTGGATGCGAAATTAGTAGGCGCAATATATAAAAGACCCTTGAGTGCCTTTCAATTTGGCTCTGGTGTTCTCAGCAAAATGAAACCACGGCAACATTTAGCAGCCGATGAGAACTTGAATTAAATTAACTCAATCGACCGAATTTTGTAACGAAGCCGCCACTAGATGGTGCCACCACTGAAATGGCTCTCCATTTGAGAACTTTCCGTGTCTGTAAAGGCTTAGTTGCTAATATGCAACCCAATTAGAGGAAAAAATACTCAAATGATATATAATTTTATAATAATGCGACAATACTCAGTGAGTGAGTGAATATAAACGTCGCACTGTTCAGCTACACGAGGGTTTTTGGTGACGGACTTTGTAATTTTGGTCAAGTAACGAGGACGACACCTGAGCTGGCACCCCCTCTCCTAACTACCACACACACCAACGGGAGGACGTTTGAGCTCTTGACAGATTTGACGTACATCGCTTCCCTACGCGGAAGGTCTTTGTGCTACTGGGCTCGAACTCATGACATGCCAGCCACGATCCGACACCTTGACCAGCGACATTTCTCAGATATGAAAGGATGGACTTCTAATGAAACGTTGTC
>BMAO01006637.1:0-11495 GCA_019973975.1 Trichonephila clavata
AAAATAATTTGCATGTATAATGTAGTTCTATTTATTTGTTCATATGATTCGTTCTTGACATTCCTCTTCAGTTATATTCTTCACTAAAGCTGCATCGTCCAACACTTCATTCAGAAGGCCGTTAGAATTTAATAAATCTGCAGTACTTGCAGTTTCCTGGATATTTGAGTATTTAGTTCCGTTGATTGCTTATAAGCCTTCGTATGAGACAACGTCTTTTTACTCACGCAACGATTCTAGTCCAGGCAATCAATGCGATATTTTTCTGCGAGAGCATGCAATAATGTACTATCGCAACCGTATTGACGATATTTTCCGAAAAGAGACACATGGTTGTCAATTCAGCCGGTATGACGCATATTTAATCGGGTTTGCCAACTTAGCGAATTATCTTGAGCTTTGGCACTGTTTTGATTGTATATATACGTAATAAATTTATTACATCCTCACAAAATACTTTTTCTTATATATAGAAAGAAAATCTTCAAAGCAAAATACTGCACACACATGTAATAAAAGAATAAGAGAGAGTAATTGACAAATACAAAATATTTAATTCAAAATTATGAAATATATTTAAACTGAGCAAGAAGAATAAATATTTACGAGCAAATTGTTTCACGTAATATTGAGAAAATGTCAATTAATTTATTTTTATTAGAGTTAAGAAAAATATATTGTGAATTACACTCATGTCCATAAATTAAGGATAATTCAGAATCACACAGAAATTGAACTCTAAAATAAAAATTTCCCCTGTAGAATTTTCACACACATCTTGAAGAAGAATATGCATATTACAGGAAACCACCAGATGGCGCGGATAGTACGTCATAATGACGAGAGTGTAAGAGAGGGATATATAAGGAATGGTGGCAGAGAAGTAAAATTGTTCACAAGCGCCTTAAAAGCCTTTCAGTGCAATAACCGCATAGTTATGGCACAAAGGAAGCATTTGGATGATTTTTTACGTGGTAGAGTTATCGGACAACTGGAATGTGGACGTACCCAGCTAGAAGTATCCGAGGAACTTGGAATCGCCCAGAGTGTCATCTCCAGGCTTTGGCAACGATTCCAAGATGATGGTAATGTGAGTAGATGTTACAGCACAGGTCGCCCCCGAGTTACAACGTCCGGGAGACATACTCCGTATTAACCATCATACTAACCATGTTATACATAACCATACTGTTGTAAATAGATTATTTTTTGAATTTTGCTCCAGGGAGTAAAAATCGCAATTTTTATTAATTATGTCAAACATATAGCATCTTTTTTGCTCTTTACCTTTTGTTTAATAAATAGACTTTACAAATAAGTCAAATTTGTTTTGCTTCTGTCTCTTTCTTTGCCTGGACTTCATTATCCTTAATTTATGTACATGAGTGTATATATAAAAATATGATGAAATTAAGAAATTTATTATTGTTTTAACTAATTGATAATCTAAATTTATCACTAACATTAATTAACATCGTTTAGTTTTCATTACTTATGTAAATGATAACAATTAGTAAACTTCGTAAATGTATAACTGTAAATTAATATTTAAGGATTTATTGGATTAAAATATGATCACAGCAACAGAGTTATCTTCACCAAAATCGTAGCTTTTGTTCAGTTGTGAGTTCAAACCCGGTATCAGTGAAGAAACGAGGAAGAAGGTCTGACGACCTGAAATCTTTGATTCGCAATGTACTCCAGTTGGAGTAATGTGAAAGTTTGGAGGCGGTGTTCCAGTTGAGGTGTCATCGTCAATTGATAATGGCTTCAAATTAAGAGGTCAGCCACTAATAATTCACGTGTTGCTTCAAAATGCGCGATGAAAATAAACAAAAAAGTTAATCAGTTTAATTATAAATATTTAATTTATATTGTTTATTTTGTTACTTTCTGCAATTATATTTTAAAACCAATTTTTATTTACAAAATGCATTTAAACATAATTAAAGTGTTAAATCATTATGAACACAATACCAATCAAAAATATATAATCTTTCAAGCTAACGCATTATTTTCATAAATCGTATTATTATTGAAAGAAATTTTAGAAAGTTTAGTGAATTAAAATGAATTATTTATTACTTCAGAAAAACTTTTAAATAGAGTATTATTTAGAAGAAAAAGATTCATAGATTAACATCCTCTAAGAATTTTTTCTGACTCAAAAAGAAAATACCACAACAAGCAAACTTGAAACTTTGCAGCATTATCTTTTATCTAGTATCACAACATCGTATTTAAAAAAAAACACACACATATAAAACATATTGTTACATAGATCGGGGTTCGAAGATTTTATGCAAAATCAGTCGTAAATAACAAAGCAATTCCTTAAGAGCGATGAGTATTTATTGGCGTAAATAAATCCCTGAAAATACAGGAATTAACAGCAAAATTCGCAGAATAATTAACAGAAGGATTTCACACCTTCAACAGCACTTAGACACAATAGGCAGTGTCTAAAATTCACGTATGTAAATGACTCTTCACAAGCACAGCCGAGCTTATCAAATTCAATTCAAGTCTTCTAATCGCTAATAAAACAGTGCTCACTACTCGTTGGTTAAAATCAGACTGACCGTTGCGGCGGTCTCTCTCTATTTATAGCAGAGGCCGAAATTTCTGGAAAGATGCGTTCGCGCCACAGATCGTGAAATTAGTGGATTTCTCTACTAATTTCTAGAAGAATCCAGAGGGTCCCGAACTCTCCAACATGGTCGCCAATGTCACCAAATTGGTCGCCAAAGTCGCCAACTTGGTTGCCAAAAATGATGCCAACTTGGCTCTATCGCCAATATTTCGCCAAGTTCCCATTGAATCGCCATTATAACGTACGGGACGGCGTTGCTTGTGAATATTACAATTTTATCATGAAATAAATATAGCATAGAGTAATATAAAGGCATCGCACATCCAAATACAAATTATTTACATTATTTTATACAAAATTCGTAACAATATTTTTAATTGCCTGAGTAATCTTAGATAACTTTTTTTGCAAATGAGATACAATACTAAACAACTTCACAATTATTTTTAAACCCCTGATTTTTTTCTTATGCATAACGAAATATTATAGAGATTAGTTTTGACGAAAAATATACGTGTACCATGTAATTGACACAAAAACAATTTTTATTTAATGTAAATAATGGAATTCTGGTTAACAATTGAAATATAAACTGTTAGATATCTCATTGGAAACTGTAGTAAATGAATAAAGGTACGAGAAACAATTTATAGAAATAATGGTCTTGAATATGCAATATTGAAGACACAGGCCGACACAGACGATGAAGTGGTCAAAAATGATTCAACCGACGTCAATCCTAAACGGAATATTCCCGCTGATATCCTTTTACCACCACATTTAAAAACAAGTCGTCTTTTATTTATTTATTTTGTATTTATCATGTATTTCTCATGATACATCAAGGATAGATGTATTGAAAGTTTCAGGAGCACTGAACTGAGGAATTAAATATAAATGTCTGGCCGTTTTTTTGTATTAAAATGCTTCCTTTCACATAGGACATAGCTTACATGAAACTTTTCCAAAAAAACAAACCATGATATATTATTATTTATTATTTTTAAGACAAAATAATAAAAGGAATTATTGCCTGTGGAAAATAGTCACGGTTCAACGGATTTAAGTTAATCAGAGAAATGTTTCTTGTGACTGCAAATTCCTGACTGCTCAACCGTTTCGAACAAAAGACAGCCAAAAGAGGCAAACGTTTTTCACAGATTCTTTTAAAATTAGAAGTATAAATGCATATTGTTTAAGTAAGATAATCGTGGGAAAAATGCGCTGATGTATGCGAATGTTTAGGCACCAGTGCTTGAAAAATGACAAGATCTCACAGGTTGTAGTGTGAGTCATCTATTGTGTGAACAACTGTAAGTACATTTTACTTCTATAAAAAAGTTGCAAAAACGTGTTTGTTTCCTCTGTTTCTCAAAACATTGGTGGTTGCCCTCCGATATCACATTCTTCCCGAGTGCTTTCTCACAACGCCAACACAACCTCTATTTCAATCTTCAAACTGTGTTCCACGGAGCCCTAGGGTTCAGCCAAGAATTTCCAGGGGATCCACAAGTCAAAATAAAAATTTGAAAAGAAAAAGTAAATATGTATGCAAAATAGATTCATGTTTTCTTTGGAGTTTATATAATCACTATAGAGTACCTAAAATCGTGTTTCTCTAAGAGGGTCAAACGAGGAAATTTAAAACACAAATATAATCATTATATAATCATATATATAATCATTTGCAAAAATTAACACTTATCTTAATAATTTGTGAGTGAGTGAATATTAACGTCGCAATATTCAGCAACACGAGGGCTTTTGGCGACGGACCATGTAATTTTGAGCCATGGTCAAGTAACGAAGAGGAAACCTGAGATGGCACCCCTGTCCTAACTACCACACCACACCAACGGGTGGACGTTTGAGCTCTCGACAGATTTTACGTGTATCGCCCCCCTACACGTAGGGTCTTTAATGGTACTGGGCTCGAACTCATGACATGCCAACCACGATTCGGACCACTAGGCTATTGCGGCCGCCGTTGATAAATTGTACGGTTTATAATTAATCCCTTATCTGCCAATTAAAAGTTACTTGATGCACCCCCAATGTCACCGTTTTTCTGGTAGGCGAGCATATGCGATGTATCGGGGAGAGGGGGAAGAAAAGGAATAAGTAAGCAAATTCCGTGAAATAAAGAAATCCTTCGTAATCACTGTCAAGGTCTTTGTACTACATTCAAAAGCCTTCGGATTAATTTTATGGTTAGAAACGATCGGAAAGACGTATATATACGTCCGGGTTTATTAATGCTTTAGCTGAGCAAGATGTCTATATACGCCGGTGGCACTTACAAAAAAAGTCGTATTGTAGCTTTAGTGTCAAAGTATAGTATTATAGAGTTCAATATATTGTTATTTCTATGGAGGGGGGGGGGTGATTAAAATTTTGGTTGAATATTGGGTCGCAGATATTGAAAGTTTCAGAAGCACTGGAATAAATTCAAAAATATTTGTAGATAATAAAACACCAAGTGATAAAAATGTATCTTGAAAATTTCAATGCTTGGAAATATTTTAAAAGTGACGTTCTATCCAATTAATTAAACTTGGGGAAATTATTAATAATTTATTATTAAGATCACTACTGTATTAGTATTAATTAAATTTGAAATGTAATTAAAAGATAGCTAATATTAAAGTTACATTAGCTCCAAGTTTAATGTAACTAATTCTATCAGTAACATTCTTGTTTTAATAATTACAGTCGTATATTTATTAATTTTGATAGAGGCTGAAATGGATTATTGTACTATAACATATATAATAATCCATCATGTATTTTCTTACCTGTAATTAATTATACTGTATTTCACACATAAGACCATAAACATATATAGTTCATTAAATCCATAATTAATCTTACGTTAAAATGTCTGTGAATAGATTTTTCTAGAAAATCAAGATGATTTTAAGAACATCGAACATTTAGTATTCTTTGAAAATATTTAGTAAAAATATAACACACGCGTAAAGTAACCCATTAAGAACCTAAATCCTACATTAGAACCATCGGAACACAAATTAAAGTCGTTAACTTTCTTTTCTGCTTACCAGCACTAATTAGTACTTATGTAATAGTTAAGGATAAGTCTGTAAGTGAGAAAAATAAGTACTTTCTGCATTTTGCACTTTGAATGCTGAGGTCTAGCAGATCGTAACACTTACTTGATGATATGTTGCAAAGTAATGAATTAAAAGAAGCATTATTATTTTCATATCTAAACTTTTTTAAATGCCTAATATAGATTTACAAACTAGTTATTCTCTAATTTGAATAACTGTTTTATGATTATTTAAAAATTAAGAGACTTACTAGATATACCCATCATAGTTATCGAATTGTTGCCAGATGAATATAAAAAAATTATTGTATAACTCATTCCATAAGATTTTTTTTTCAAAGATTCCTACAACAATTTTTATTTTTAGTTTGAATTTGTTGAAATACTTTTTCACACTGGTAAGACTCAAGACGAGATTAACGAGATACCTACAATATTACCAATTAGTCTTTTTCGGCCTAAGCTCATTTTATTGAATTTGAAAATTAAAAACTGAAAACATTTTCCTTGAAGTGCGAGTAATAGGGAAAAATTATTTATTCAGAAATATTTAAATTCAAACGGTTTATTTTAAAAACAAATGCGTTGTATATTCTTCATATTTTATAGGAAATAAAAGCCAATAATAATGATATACGCATTTACATACAAAAAACATTTATAAATAATATTTAAATTATTTTTAAGCAAACGTACTTTTGGTAATGATGACCCATGTTAATAAATATTCAAAAACAAATGAAAATATAAACTAAAATCATTGGTAATGATTATTGATTCTACCGAATACTTTTAACAGACAGAATTAGCAATATGTTGATACTTAAAATACAATTGATTTCGAATGGTCAAAAATAATTTTAGTAATACTTTTAGTTCAATTTCTACTATTTGATATCCTGAATTGTTACAGAAAAAAAATGTGCTCTCGCACAAAATTTATCTGTACATACAGTGGAGCTTAAAACGAGAAGTAATATTTTATTACAACAGAATTACTCAGGCTGTATTAACAACATCGCTACATACAAACCCAGTGAAAATAACGACGCACTTAATGAGTCTCATTGAACTAAATAACTTTCATAAGACTCAGTAATTTTCTCCTGCTGTGGTATATCTAAGCACGCCATTAGATTGGATTTCATTATACCTCAAATGTGTTCTGAAATGGGATTCGGTTCATATAATATATGCAATGACGGGGTAAAAATTTCATGGAAACATAGAAGTATGTTAAGTTTAATGTTGTTCGATTTATATTTATGCAGTTATTTCCAAAGTACCCAACAGGAAATGTTCGTGTACTGTTAGCATGTTATAAACGATTCAAATACCTCGTACGCGCAATTTTATGATCGCAACAGTTTAAAATATACAGGATTTAATGGTACTTTTAAAGTAATTTCCCTTATATCATTTTGTTGTTATAAGTGCCGCAAAGTAAACATTTATTGAAGTATATAAGATAAATTTTTAAATTATGCAATCAATTGTTGAACGAATTACAGAACTTAATTAAGCTTTCAGATCAATTGTAAGGAAAATAATTAATCAAAATCATTTTATTGCAATTATCTGCAATTGTTTTAAATATTACTCAGAAATAAAATCCCACTTAACTAAAAAGAATGGTTAGGTAATAATAACAAGTTTACATAACCAAATCCTTATATATTCCCTTTTTTCTTGTATGAAACATACGATACTAAATTTTGAAATTGTATAAATTAACAAAGAATTTTATTTGTAGTTATTTCTGAAATTCTGACCAACAAATGTAATTAAAAGAAACTCAAAGAAAGGATTTCAAAATATTCTGAGAAATACGTAAAAACCCACACAATTACCAAAAAAAAAATTAAAAAACAAATAAAAAATGTTTGCTGTATAAAAAGGAAGAAACAGATTACAAATTCCAAGTAAATTTTAATTTTTTTTGTTTTAGAAGTTATTATAATGTCCTAAAATAAACATATCCACTATGCGATAACAGTAATGACAAAAGGGTATAAATCTAGTATTTAGAAAGGAAAAGGCTATTGTGAATTTAATCTATAAAATTCAAATTATAAGACATCAGAATTATTTCATTCCATTTTGAGTTCATAATCCTTAAAAGATATTTTTATCATATTTACTAAACAAATAATATTCTTGTGAAATAGGAAATTTTCGTATTTATTTAATATAAAAGCATAAATATAATAATAATAATCAATCACAATACCAGAAACATTCAAAATCTAAAAAACGAATTCCATTTCAATTTGTAATAAATTATTATAAAGTATATTTATTGTATTTATAATATTTGTAATAAAAAATATTACTATTTTACATAAAAATACAAAATATAATACTTTTCGAAAAAAACTAAAATTTAAAAACTTAAATTTATTGGAGTCTGTAATTTTTTATTTTACTCCTTCCTCATATTTTATGTAAGAGTGTGCATCAGTAACTTTTCTCAAAAATGTGTATTCACAAAAGCATTTTATTTTAACTTCACTATTATATTAAAGTTTAATATTACTCAAAATGAAATTCATTGCATACATAAATTCAAGCACGTTTATGATTCGATTTGGTCGAATTCTCTGAAGGGAATTGGAGAAATATAGCATAATAAATTGCATAGTATGGCGTGGTACAAACAATCAAAAAAATAATACAGATTGTTTATTTGAATTTTGACACTATTTCGTTTGTAAATATTATGTGGAACGAAATTGGTTTGGATATTTTTATATACTGTTGCTTTGAAAATAATCAGATATTTGAAACATACATTGAATAAAGAGATGTTTCATGTCCTATTTCTTTTATATCACCAAAAATGTATAAATTACGAGTATAGTGACACCAGCTTAAAAAATAAAGTGCAGAATTTTGGAACATTTTAAATTTCGTTCTGCTGTATAAGTAGCATGACAACTTATACGATAGTAATGATCGTAAAAGTTAACGATACGTATGAATTGAAATTATTTTCATTAACGTCTCATTTTAAGTCATCATGAAAGTTGTTGACAGAATGCCCCCCAAAAAATAATTCTCCATTCAGTACCTACAACTTCACTCTTAGAGAACGCTGACCAACCGAAAATATAGTATACTCAACGTGAAGAACGTGTTTTTCCCCCTTTTATCTATAGAGAATATTACAAAAGCAAATATTCTAGTGTAGCATGCTAGTCCAATGTTCTGGTAAAAAGGTTCTTGAAATCAATCAACTACTAACAATCATTTAAGTCTCATCTATCACTCAATGAATCCAGACCGCCAATGATCAGCTTGCAACTCACCGAAGCAAATAAAAAGGTCACTTATCACTCATTCGCTATTTTTCTGTAACATAACACCGTGACGAAAATTACAAGGTCGTTCAGCACAGCTTTCTAATAGGTCTAGACCAGGGTTGGGGAACTTTTGGATGGGGGCGGGGTCACGGGCAGTAAGTACTGTGGGAGTAGAGGATACTGGAGAGCGATAAAGTTCTTGTGGGAGCCTTATAAGTAGAAGATATTTTCGTAGAACTCTTTTCCACACACACTTAGAAGATATATCTTGAAAAATAATATTTATAGATCAAAACAATATATTGTAATACCTGTCGGTTCATGCTTTCCTCTGAAACCCCTTGTTTACCCTCAGACCCGGCTAAGTGCGTGGTAGAAACTGAATAATCAGTAGACATGATTCACACTAATTATTTTTTGTCACCAAAATATCAAGCAGACACAATAACAATCTAATTAAGGTAACAGATCAGGTAGTAGAGCGCGGAGGTGAGACTCAATAGCCTGAGGATAATAATACCGACCCTCAACTGATTCCACATGCTCAATAAAAACTACTAATAAGCTAACTTCTATTTAAATAAGGATCACAATACCTGTACTTTTATGAAGTCAAGTCCTACACTTGAACCTTGAAGGCGATCCTTATCTGGATTTAATCACCGTCGATTGATCCACTCTCAGTAATCTTCCATTGATAAACTCCAAATGCTTTTAAACATTTTACGATTCTACACTCTCCAACTAACTCCTCAAACTCGGATACAGAATTTATATAATATACTTAATTTGTACAAGCACGCTTTCTTTACTCGGTGAAAGTTTGTTGATGCTATTGTTTCCCCAGAAGAATCCCCAAGGGTTTAGTAGAGCCGCGTATAGATCCGTCACAATGTCATGTAAAGGAAATTATTTTTAAAAAAAATATTACATATGGTATTAAAGAAATTTAATCTACTTTTAGTATAATTTATTCATTAATAATTTTAATCTGTGATCCAAGTGTCACTATCCATTCATTATGTTTAGTAAGTGGGATATGTGCTTGCATTTTTTCACACTAACTGTCGAAGTCTTGGTCTATTGAGAATAAATTGCAATCGCATTACATATTCTAAGCTTTACTTGTATCTCTATTTTTTTTTGTAACCACTCACATCTAGAAATATTTTTTCACACATACACATTGTCCTGAATGGCATGAACATGTTTATAGCTGTGTGAGAAATACTGTGTTTTGCATAAATTTGCAACATAAAAATTAGGATCTGTTCTTGCTTAAGTTTAGATTTTGAGCATCAATCTGTTGATATGTTGTAGGTGTTTTTCCCACAAATATAAAGATGTGTGTTTTCCATTAGAAAACTCTTTAGTTTTGCAAGACATTGTACTAACGAGTATAAAATTATTTCGTGGAATCCTTGAGTATGCTTCGTGGAGCCCCAGGGTTCCGTGGAACACAGTCTGAAGACTATAGCTCTAGAGAGATTGAAATTCTGCCCAACCAATGGAGACTTTATCGACTCCAGCTGCACTAGATGGAATTCTGTACAATGTACGAATCTTAATTACTTTTCATAAAATAATCACTTCTTTCAAAGTTCTCATCAATCTTTGAATTTAATTACTAGAATCTAAAGCGAATAATTTCTTTACCTGATCAGAATTTAATTTCTTATTAAAAACATAACTCTCTTAATCTATTAAAGAAATTTCTTTTTTTAATAAATAATATTAAATTCTTTTTCTCTGTTTACTCTTGCATCATTCAATAAAAACGTCGATCAAGCAAAGTATTTGGTTTATAAGAAAACGCTCGAATGCAATTAAACAAGAACTTGAGTAATTGTTCATTAAATGATTTTTTTTTTTAAATTCATACTTTTTCATTCAAATAAACGAAATGTAGAATTCGAAGCATTCTCCATCTGACGTATTCTACTCTTTAATGAACCCGCAAAAAATATTCAAAACCTTTTAGAGGAAAAAAGAAGGAATGTGAAATGTTTTTTGAATCCTTAATGATATTTTCCCGTAATGTATTTCCGACAAATAAATGGATTTTAGATTCAATTTTGATACAAATCTTTTCTGGTGTTGGAATCTAAATGATAATCTTTCTTGGGGAATTTTTTTCAAATTGATTAAAATCGTTAATGGGTTTTTTTTTTTGTTAACTGATAAATGTAAAAAAAATAAGGCTAGTGAATTTTTTTTTTTAAAAAAAAGAGATAAGATCCAAAATGAAATTGATTCGAAAATAATTTAATATCTCGTATGGTAATGGACTCTGCAATAGTAATAATTTTTTTCTAGGTTAGTTTATAAAATTATAATTATAAAATAATTGTTCATTCTAGATTTTTGTTTTATTAGCTTTCTATATTCGTTGCATCACTATGCAAACAGCTTTAACCTTTTCTGTCACGCAATCTTATCATTAAGAATTCGACCCTGTAACTGCGGTGTCCAAGCAATTATCGTTAAGAGATAATTTTCGGCAGGTTATGAGTTCAAGTCTGCTGCCACA